>JAODUK010041560.1:0-20660 GCA_027564635.1 Typhlichthys eigenmanni
CTGAAGGAAGCAAGAGGTTATTTTGTTTTGATCGACGAGCTTTCTCTAGAATGATTTAGATACCTTTAATTTACCTACCTTATATTAAATATTTAAATGTTAATGTTAGTGGATGCTGAGTCAAAATGCCATGAAACCTGGCTGATAAGCTACATAATTTGCCTAATGACCTTTTTTAACATTTTCAATATTTCAGCAGTTTATTTTTATTTTTATGGAAGACATTAACACACATACAGTACTGCACCTAAAAACTAGTCTTAACCTTCAATTTGATGTGTACAGTATTTTGCAGGGTTTTGAAAGAAATCCAGCTGCCACACCATGCTTTTGCCTCATTATACATTAGCTAGCTAGTTATTAGCATGGCATAGAGTTGTTAGCCAGTCACTCTGCACTGATTTGGTGGAAACAACTATAGCAATCACTTTTCAATAACATGGTAAAATAAATGACTAGTGAATCAGTCCTGTGTTGCAGAAAGTATGGTCATTGCTATTTTGTGGCCATCCACATGAAGAAACATCAGCTGATTCACAGACATGTCTGCTTTTATTCCCGAACCCAAATAATACAGAAACTTTGACTTTTAATATCCATTTCCATCCCATAAATGTATCGGGTTCACCCCTAACGCCCACATGTGGCCAGCTTAGTGTGGCGTATGTACAGTATGATAATATCAATCAATTTATCATATTATGGCTAGTCCACTAAAAGAAACATTAAAAAAATTACTTTGGAAACAGCTCAATCTAGGATAGGTTTAATCCATGTCTGAGAAACTGAGCCTGTGCATTTGTCATGTAGGCATGGCCAGTTATTACATTATGGCCAGTCCGTGGATATTGTTACAATCATAACAACAGCCTGAAAACCCATGATGGCAGATCCCTACCAACAACTGTTGCACATTGCAATAGTATAAAGTGTGTTTAAGGGGGAATTACTTTTTCTTGGAGGACAGTAGAGCAAGACCGGAAACGATTGGGAGAAAGATATCAGGAAGGATTGGGAAATGGCCGCAGAGGTTTGACCGTGTCAAACCGTGCAGTGCTGAGCCAAGCCAGCACGTAATGAAAAAGGCCTTTTATAGATATACTGTACAGTAGTTCTATGGTTATGGAACATGTTAACCTCTTCAAGGTCATTGTGGAAAAGTTCTATTGTACAGTATGACTGAACCACTAAGCCTCACGTTAACGCTAATGGAATATAGTATGTGCTATACTGGTTTCCATGGAGATGCTTCATCGCTCATTCTCTCACCTGTTCTAGCATTCATTGTTGCCGGTGTACTCTGGTTGCTTCCCTTAATGGCAGAGATGCCTATGCCATACTCTGTGCCTGGCAACAAGTCTGAGAGAGAGAGAGAGAGAGAGAGAGAGAGAGAGAGAGAGAGAGAGAGAGAGATGCATTTCATGTAGCCTGATGAACACAAGACATGTACAGGATTATAATCATTCTTTCTGAACATCCCCAGTGAATTCCTCTCCTGGAGACAATCTAGGTGAACTTTCAAATCAATACAGTGACAATGTAGCTCTCAGGATATAATGTATTTCTCAGGGCACACAAACAACTAGAACGAACGGGACGGCGACAAACAGAGATAAGACGTGAAAGTGACAGTGAGGCTGTTGGGATGGTGGGAGGGCATAATTTGCTGCGGTCCTGCAGAATAAGAAAACACAACGACAAGCAAAAGCAAAAAAACTGTGGGTGCCTTCTTCTTTTCGTCTGCCGGTAGTGCCCTTTCCAATATCCAATTTCCTATCATGGCCTTTCATATAACATCATGGCTGACCCTTGTTTCTGACAGCTTTTCAATATGCCTACAGGGCAACAAGCATTTCTATAGATACAATCAGTAGCTGTCAGGGGAAAGCTAGTGTTAGCTTAATGCTGTCTTGTAAACACACAGGCTCTTCCCTTCTTCTCTGAAGATTAGCTACACCGTGAAAACACTACACACAATAAAGTCTCGCATTGTAGCGCCCAAGGACCCCGGGTTATGAGTTGGCATATTAGGAAAGACTGTAAATGAGCATATGCATAATTAAAATGACGATGAAATATTGCTGAGCAAACAACTGAAGTGAACATCAGTCACCTGTGAGAGTGGTTTTACTGGAGGGGCCATCGTCGCGCAGTACGAAGACTTTATCATACTGGTCTCCTGCTAATGTGCTATAAACCACCTGGTAGCCCTCCACCTGTGTGAAAGATTGATATTTAAACATGGACAATATGTATCTGTAGGCAATTAGGAAAATAATCTAATTGTCAAACAATATGTACATTGACATTCAATGTGATCAATTATAGGCAGAACGTGTGGCAAGACTGTTGATTGATCAAATAGCTATTACATAAACATTTGAATGCATTAGTATGACACAATGTTAATAATGTCAGTCACTAAAGAAGAGTCTGTGCTAGAGCAGGTGTAGATATGCACTGAATATTAACATACTAAATCCATATTCATACTTATTGTTTTGACAATTGCGGTGGGGCAGCAATTTAATAAATGTTCGAGAAGCTGACACCAAACAGTTAAATATACCTCTGCTTCACTGTTATCCCATTCAAGCTCCAGGGTGGTTGATGTCTTGGAAACCAGTCGCATGTTCTTAGGGGCATCGATCTCTGAGAAGAACGACAAAACTGACAATGTTGGGGACACTGAGACCATTTCTCTGAAACTGTGCACATGCCAAAACATGCAATTTATACGCAACACATTTCATTATGTTAATGTAAATCATTTTCAAATGTACAGTACTGTATATATATTCAGATAAAAAAACAAATCCAACTGCAAATGTCATCTAACATCATCTACTCTGTGTACAGCAAGTTTTTACATCAGTTGTGTATAGCACAGATGGAAAAAATAATAATTTTTCAACTGTGCTATAAAAAAACAAATTAGTTTAGTTGATCTAAATGAAGTAAATTAGAAATACCTTTGATGAATGCTATAATATTTCACCCGACATACAGTACAGTAATGCGTTTTCCCCAGACCTTGCAAAACGTTTCATTAATTATTTTGAACAGATGTTCACCATCTCATCTGATATAGGCAGATGATAGGCTAACTGTACAACATTTTATTAGCATGAAAACACACACACACACACATCACATCTGCTTGCTGTCAGTGCTCACCGGTAGTAAACTCTGTGGAGATGGATCCACTCTCGTTTCCTTTCCTCACCCCACCCACAGACACCTCATAGCGTGAGCCAGGTCGTAGCACCTGTAGGAAAGAACACATGCTAACCTTAGTGTGCCCAAGGTGTCTGTAGGGACCGTACTGTATATATGAGCTAACAGCAAGAACGGTTTCATATACTGTACATATTAAAGTTTGCTGCATTATAAAACTCTCTCAAACTCTTGAGCATGTGTTTCAGTACAAAGATGCTCATTGTATTTACGAAACCGTGCTGAGATGACGAGTTTAAAAACAAGTGGTGCAGGGTTGTCCGCTATAATAACAAAGCTATTGTTAACATAGAAAGTGGAAATAAACAAAAAACAAAACACAAGACAATAAACGCTTTCATAATGATAATCATTTCTGTTCGTATAATTTTGTTACCCTTGCTGCGAATGTAGCTGAACACGGCTCAGTGTATCTACCTATACTACGCCTTTAGGTGTGAGATGACCCCGAGCAACCTTCTCTGTTTTCACACTTGCCATTCAGCACAGTGCAACGTGTAGGCAGCCACAGACAGGCAGCATATGTGTGACATGCATAATAACCATGCTGTGGAGAAACACACTCACTTGTAGGGAGTACTGGCTGAGTGTGGGCTGCAGGCGGAAGGTGGCCCGGGGGCCATCTCCCCCCACCAGACTGTAGCGCAGCACTATCTGGTCCACATTTGCCCTCGGCGGGGTCCATTCCACGAAGGCCACCGTGTCAGACACGTCACGCACTATGAGCTGGCTGGGGCCGTCGATCACTGGAGAACAACCAAAGGGAGCGTGGGAGAAAAGAGGGGCATGATTGGTTGGTGGCTAGAGTGGTTGACAGCTGAAAGTGTGTGGGCTTCATCCCCAGCATGCCTGAGCTACTGTAACAGTAAACAAGACTGTTGTCTAGTCCAGTGGTCTGCGTGTTCCACCCACGACAAGGCCAAGCCCCAGGGTTGGCACACCTATAATCGTAGCTGTACTCATTGCTCTGTATGCTGCTTTGAATTAAAGTGCCCGCTAAATTCCGTAATTGTAATGTCTAAAGCCTACCTGATCCTAAATACTGTACTTGTAACTGGATAAAAGCATCTGCTACTGTAAATCAGATCAGTGTCATATTTTGAACAGACATATTCACTCATCCACACCAATGTTGGGAAAGGAGACCTTTCTTATCTGAGCACAGAGTCCAGTTTGGTTTTGAGATGATTACTGTATACAGTATACTTATGGTCCTAGGCCAGGTTTATAATCCCTGTTGGAAGTAAGAGAGTACGTTAGAGATAGAGAAAATACCCTCCCAATACACATGACTGCTTTCCCTTTGGAACAACTAATTTTACCATCTTGGGTACTAGAAATTAAAATTTACAAGCTCCTGGGTTAAGCTTTCACAAATTGGAAAAGGACAAATACCAGGGAACATGTTGTTCACTGATAGTCCAGCTTCTAGAATTTATCACGCCAATACCGATAGGGTTCACCAGTGCAAGGCGCAAAATATACAGTATCTCGTAATTAAAATGGCCTCTTTGCTGATTGCTGGAAAACCAGGGACCTCTTACGCTACAGAAATCACATCAGGCATGACAGGGAAAACATACTTAATGCTCACATGGTGAATGTTCAGCACACAAGGGATTTGCTAAATGGTTTAATTACTGTACCTCGGTGCCGTGTTATTCTAAGAGCAACAAAGCCATTGTGGATATGTTTGAGCAGAAAAACACAGCGCTATTTGGCTAATGTAATTAGAATTTAATTCATTAACCTGCTTTTACATTTCCAAGAAGGGTAAGTTCAGTGTCTGCTTCTTTAGCAAGGCTTCTATAACCATCATGTGGTTTTGCACTTCAAGTCAACACTTGATGAAAGACACTATCAAAAAGCTAAAATGAATACCATGGCTGAAATCCAAGCACTGATTCGGCTTACAGCCATGACTCAAAGTATTATCAATTTTCCTTGGTAAAATTTTGCCTAACGTGATTACTGAAATTGTTTTGTAAATGTTTGAAAACAAACAAGCCATAACAATGCCAAGATGTCATGACATCAATCTGCAAGCAACTTAATGCTACAATATTTTTCATATCAACATTCAATCAAATCAAATATCAATTATGCTGTTATTTATAAGTAATCAATATATTAATACATACAGTATTGCTACGTTTATTCAAACGAAATTACACGCCTCCCCAGAGTTACATCACGAGTGACATTTCCTGCACACGGAGCAAGACATCCTCCAAAATCATTCAAATTCTTTAAACTTTTGAGATCTAAATAACGCTCAAGCCACAAGCTTGACATGTCCAAATGGACGTTACAGTAGGTATTAGGCATTGGTCACATGGGTCTTGTCCTAGATAACAGCCTTAAGAAGAAGCTTCCCAACAGCCGTACTGGTTTCCCCTCTTCATCTTGCTATCTCTGCCTCCACGGAAAGATAAATCTTTGCTCTTGTAAATAATTGAGAGACTTCAAATTTGTCTTTTCCCTTTCCTTTATCCAATAAGGTTTCTTGCCGTAGACTGTAAACATGAAAAATTAATGAGAGGCCAGCATAAATTATTAATGGATACTTAATTACAACTGACAGAAGGAACATATGGACTTGACAGGAGATGGATGGTGTTTTGACTGCGGACAGCACACTGAATTGTTATGGAGGAGTTTTGAATTGGATGTACTGTTCCTGACTAAGCAACGTCAGTCATGTGGGTGACTAGGGGCAATACCTCTGAGAGGGCAACATTAGAGACATAATTGGTGGAAAACTAGCCCATATGTCAAGGTGACATCCTCCATTTCTCTATGTCTGTGTGTATGTGTGTGTATGTGTTTAAAGAAGGCTCATATATATCGAGATGAGAGAGAGTGCGCGCGAGGGGGAGAGAGAGAAAATACAGAAATGATCAGGTGTATGTCTAAATGTGTGAGTCAATGTGTTTGTTAAAGCAGAGCCAGCCAGTCTATTTGAGAAATATAGCTTAATGTGGCCCAGGTTGACAAAATAAAATATGGACGATTAGGCAGCAACATTTTCAGTGCCAGAAGAGCAGTGATTGGTTGGCAGGTGAAACCTCAGCCCAACCGTAACTTAATGACATTGTTTTCACTCTTGATTTAGCACTTGCTGCACGTGTGGATAGCTGCAGCCCAGCTGAGTTAGAGGCCAGTTAACTGCTATTCCTCCGATAGCCGTGTATTAACAAAATGGGTCAGAAGCCACTAAACATTATACAGTAGAGTAAAGGTGATGTGGAAGGGTCTATAAATGGAGAGTGTATTCTTCAATCCATCCATCTCTGGCCAATTTATAAGTGCATTATTCTCATATGCATTCAAAAGTGAGATGCTCATCCTACAGTCCACTAATGAAATAACTAATGTTAACATGCAAATCACAAATCATATACAGTACAGTGTACCGAATCACAGCCGTGCTGATGTTCAGTCTAGTGCACATAATTAAATAACACATTTAGACAATTCATATTTAAGCCAAACAGTGGGAATTCTTGATCATCAAACCGTTTGACTTCCCTATTTGTTACAGCACAAGAATCTCCATTTAAATATCGACACGTACATGTAGTGACCGCAGCAGTGACTGGCTGGCTCCGACCCTGGTCTCTAAGGGCCACCAGGTTGACAGTGTACTCCTCCCCTGATCTCAGACCAGTTTGCAGGAAGGACGTGATGGTGCTGGGTAACTGGGCCGTCATCCCTCCGTCGTTGTCCTGGGAAACAGACGGACACGTCATTAGTCAAGTGTGCGTTGACGTAATGTGGTCCTACAGTGTGTGCGCGTGGCATTCAATGCCTTGCTACTGTGGATGTACGGTATTTGTGAGGAAAAAAACCCAGTCGCACACAATGATAAATATTAAACTTCACAGCTGACCAACGCTTCTGTATGCTTCAGTCACCGAGGTCAGAACGTCCTCTGACCTAACTGGAGGCCAGTGTGTGCATTCTTCAGCACTGCTAATGCGACTAACAATGTATAGCCGCAACATTCTGCACATTTCCCCCTGCCCTGTCACTCATACATACGGAGGCGCAGCATGCCCCAGCTGTTCTGTGAGTGCCTGTGTTCCACACAGATGTTAGCGCTATCGCTGCTCCAGGCTTTTCAGAACGCCTGAAAGTATACTTTCAGTGCTTTGATAGTTTGGTGTGTGAAACATCGGTTTTCCCCAAGACATCAATAGACAAGAAAATATACAAATATATACACTCCAAAACTATGACAATACTGTCATAACATAGCGGGAAAAAAACATCAATAAAAAAAACCCTATGAAACATTTTTAACTTGCATGATCTCAAAGACAAACTAAAGACTCACTTGGGATAAATAAAAATAAAAACCTTTCTCAAAATGTTGAAGCTCATCGGGGGCCCATCATGTGCCAAAGTGGGGGCCGTGACCCTAGCATTGGGCACCATAATCTAATTACGCTAGGCTAAATGATGGATGAATATGAATAATGCATTAGACGAGCTCCACGCGAGCGGGGAGCATTTATTTCTTTGGTCCTGTCAGATAAGCAGCTGACCCTCAACTTACTGTACCTCCCTTTCTCTCCTCCCTTTCTCTGTCGCACTGTTGTTTCTTTTCTTATTTTACAGACTACTGAGCTTGCTGCTGTCCCCGTAGCCTAAAGCCTTTGTGCCCGCTTCCATTTACGTGATTGTTCAAATTCACCGAGCTCCCCTCCCTGGATTGAATCCACAGGAGGCGGAGCTGCTGACTAATATGATTTCCCCCGAGGTCGCCGGGGGGGCGGGGCCTGCCGCTACAGTAGGGACGACAACATGGAGGTGTGGAGGGAAGGGAGCGAAGGAGGAGATGGAGGGTGTGAACCGTGAAGGAGGACGTACACTGGAGAGAGAGAGAGAGAGAGAGGAGAGAAGAGAGGACTGGAGGGAACAAAGATGATTCTAGAATGAGTAAAGCAGGAAGTGCCAGAGGAATTGAGGCAGAGCGAGGTAGAGGAGTATAAAAATAATGGATAAAAAAAGAACAGGATTTTCCCACAAAAGGACATAAAAACAAAAGGGATTTGGGAGAAAAAAAAGCAAAGTCTTGGCAGACCAAAGCATGTTCTCCCTGGAGAGCACCTTAGCTCTGCAGGGAGAAAACCCAATTACTGTGAAAGGGGTGTGAGATTAGAGTGCCCGCACCTAAAGTTTACTAAGGGAATTAAAGGGAAAGCCTTTTGCTTTGTGGCTTTGAACCTGGCGCTGTTATGATTTTAGAAAGGGCTATTCTCAGAGAAGGGTTTAATGGCTCATCCGCCTAATATCCAATAAGCTTTAGACAATACGCTTGTCTAATTTGGTATAGGCTTCAAGTTGAACGGCACCCAAGAAAATACAGATCTATCCACTTACATTTCCCTCCAACTGAAAGCTGCATTGGGAGTGACATCATGACAATGCTTTTAATTCAATAGGTCAGCAAACAAGATGAAAGGCTCTGTGTGCATTTGTGTGAGTGTGTGTTTTTGTGTGTGTGTGTGGGGCTGGGTAAATTGGTGAGATGGTTGTTATCTGTGATGTTCCCACTTGTCTTCTGTTACTTTGATCTCAGATGACATACATTCAACGTCTCTCACACAAAGCACCACTGTCTCCGCATGGTGTGAGCCTTACGCCGGGACAAACACACACACACAGCCTTACCTTGGGGATGAAGCTGATCTCCCAGCCGTCGAATGAATAGTAGAAGGGTTGCCACTGGACCTCCACTGTATTCTCCGTGATGGATTTGAAGAATAAACCGTCGGGATTGGAGAGATCTAAAGGGGTAGCCGGAGATGCATTGCTGGTCTCCAACACACTACCGTGCTCATAAATCATCAATCTATTCCCCTGAGACGACACACATTTCTCTTTCTCCCTGATTCATCCATTCATTCTTTGACTATCTCTCTCCATCTCTTTCTTCCATTCTTTCATTCCGAGGGCAGAGAGATGCATTGCTGTATGGACCTATTAAAAAGCGATCAAGCATTTCTTCCCCACTGGTTCTAATTGGAATGATGTTTGTATGATATAGCCGTTAATCTAGCCCCCATACGGTGGTGGGTGGGTTGCATTTATACAACACAGAAGCTTTTTGGCTAACACTTTGTGCTGATAATATTTAAAAATGACTTTATTTCTGGGTGGCTATCAGCCCAATTTACCAGAAGACTTATGAAAGATGTCTGAAAAATTCCTAATCACCCTAAATTGCCTTTATTACTCCACTCATCACTAAAATTATACTGCTGATATAATGTAGGCGGAATAATTTCTCCAGATAATACACTGAATGATCAAATATGGGCATAACAACCCTTTAGCTGATGGTATGAATCATGTTTTCAAAAAATAAAAAAATAAGCCAAAACTATTGGGCATAGCTGGGGCATGGCTGGCCTTAACACTAGACACTAGATAAATTGAAAATATATAGTTTAATAACCATTCTAAATGTCACATACTTTAGTACATTATACGTTGCATATTTTCTTCACTTACAATAACAATGTGTAATATTGTTACAATAAGACAAATTTAGCTTTTACATACAGTATTTACTCATGACTATATAATATTATACAATATACTAACATTTCTATTGTCTAAATGCTATTTTTCTAGCTTTTTTCTTTGGCTTTTTCTGGCACATTGTTGTGAAAACAACAGAGTCCATCACAAAGTATTTTGTAGCGACATACATTTGAGGGACACTGACACGGCAGCTGTTACAGGAGGGATTCACATACGTAAGTTGACATCCTGCATGATGGGAGCCCAAATTAAACACAATACACGAGATGCGCACGTACGCGGGCTGTCGCCACGGATACAGCACGCTGTGCAAAAGCAGAACAGTGCACTTACAGGTGGAGACGGTGATACTGGCAGGAA
This sequence comes from Typhlichthys eigenmanni, assembly GCA_027564635.1. NCBI lineage: Eukaryota > Metazoa > Chordata > Actinopteri > Percopsiformes > Amblyopsidae > Typhlichthys > Typhlichthys eigenmanni. Next base: position 10,153 of record JAODUK010041560.1, read on the forward strand.
CACTGATGCTGTTGTTGATGACAGCGAAGACGTTGATGTTGTACTCCACACCCGCCTCCAGCTCTGGGATGGTGTAGGCGGTGACATTGCCCGGTATCCTCACTTCTAGCTGGACACCTGACAGAGAGACGGACGAACAGACAGGCACTTTCAATGTAGTGCAAAATGCTTTTATTGGGAATGTGGAGGAGCCCGGGACATCTCTGGGACAAACCTCCTGGGCTGTTGGGCGTGTAAGTCACCAGGAAATCTGTCAGCATCACTGAACCCTCCCACTCCAGCTCAATGGTACGTTCGGTCACCCCCCGCACTTTCACATTCATGGCAGGTGCCACTGTGGAGAGGAAAGAGACGTTTGTTAATCATTTATACATTTCTTTGCGTTTGTATGTCAAAATACTGACATATCTTTTGTGTGTACGCTTTCAGCTTTGAGCCAAACTAAGTAGTACTTTAAAATAATGCCAAAGTGTGCCCCCTTAAACTTGTTATGGAGGAGGCTTATTAAGCACCTCTCAGAGGCCTAACTCAATAGCGCATGTGCTTCCCAGGCTGTCAAGTAATCTGTGCCGTGGTAACAGCTGGTTGTCTATAATCATGAGAGGCAAGCACATTGGCATTCACGCAGGGCAAAGGAGTGAGAGACCCACACTGTTAAACCTGAGGGCTGCCAACGAATGCCAATGCAGAAGGTGAATAAACAACAGGGGTTCTCGGCTACTCCTGCCACAAAATGAGGACGCTGTACGGGTGAAGGTTAAACGCAATTATAAAGCCAAGACCAAGGGTTGGGGGAGAAGATATTGAGAAAGGATTATGTGGGCAGGGATGCTTTGCTATAAAAGATGAATAGGAAAATGAAGGAGGACAGGAAGACTGGATGAATATGATCAACAGATGGTAGGGTGAACAAGAAAACAGAAAACCTGATGTGGTACGGTAGATAAAGAGCAGGGAGGAGAGGTGGGGGTCCACACACACACACAGACAATTGGGTGTGATTAACAGCTTCTCAGCCACTCGTTATCTCCCCACACTGTGATACAGCCCCCTGCCGCACGATGCTATGACCTCCTCAGGGAGCCATCAGAGGCTTCACCAGCCGTTTTCAGTTACTCCGGCACACGGTCGACAGATGGGCCCTTATAGCTTACTCAGCGCGACGTGCGGACCCCCGCGACGGTGGCCAAACCCATGCCACGTTCACTTGGCTGGGTTTATTCCATCAGTAGCCTTAAGTGTGCGGGGGGAAGGGACTCGGTAAGTGGAAAATAATCACAGCGGAAAGAGTGAAAAAATACGAGGCTCAACGAGAACACAGAGGAGACCGTGTGCCGGCAATGCTGCTTCAACCATCAGAGGAATTGATGGTGAAACATTAGTTACTCGATAGACCTTGAACATTTTTTTCTACCCAGTCTACCCACCCAGACAATGACTCTGTTGTTACTAAAATGGGTTCTGCGTTGATATGTCACTTAGCATCTTGAGACCATGCTGTAATGGAAGGCATGCTACAGAAATACTGACGTGTCAACTTGCTTCTCAGACATGCATTGAAAAGTGTGAGAGAAGACACTGTGATGTGAGGCGAACATAAAATGAGGTTCTCGACTTGGGGGAGTCGCATGAGATCGCTGTTTTGTTTTTTAATTATCTGCCGTTCCTCTTTCTACCTAGCAAAGACCGTTAGAATTATTTCCGTGGAGGTGGATGTGATGTGAGAAAGATCATTTGTCTGTTTAATGATGAGAACACCTTCTACATTCTGCATCATGCTCCATGTCACATACAGTGTGATGCATTTACTTGATTTACATATTTTAGAATTTCAATCCAAGGATGTCAGAGGGATTTTAAGATTACTTCACTTCCATTTGCTGAAAGAAGACCTTTTTTGATGCACCTAAAACAACTGAATCTGAATTTAATTCATTTATTTCGCAGCCATTAGCAAACATGTGTTTTGTATCCTATTATCCCTGCTAAAAAATCCAACATAAACCAGCATGAATTCCATGCTGGTCCAGGCTGGTTTATACTGGTTAGTGCTGGGGTAGTGCTGGTCTAGCTGGTATACCAGCACACCAGCAACCAGAATGGGGTTTCTGGTACACCGGCAAACAGCATGGAATGCCGGGGTACCAGCAAACCAGCATTCCATGCTGGTTCCAGCATGCACAACATAACTTATGGTGGTGACCAGCAAATATGGATTTTTTAGTAGGGTAGCCAATCTCATTACTGAAGACATTTATTTAGATTGTTAAGCAGACCTCTCTGCATGTTGCCATCTAGCGTGTATGCTAGGTAGGCTATAACTACACTAGAGGTGACCAGAACAACTCTAACACATTGTAGACTACAATGCAATGTGACAATGTCAAGTTAGCTCTGACTTGAAGGTATAGTACAAGTGACTGTAAGCACTGTCAAATATCATATTGGTCTGATAGCTGTCTGTTCTTTGTGATGAACAAAATCTGATGTTTCTACAATCTGATGTTTCTACACAGCCCTGACTCTGTAAATTAATAGTTACACAACCAAAGTGGTGCAGATCACACCACACAACAAGATCATAGCCTTTGCCATGCGTTTTCAATGTGTGGTTGGCAGAGCTTCTGAGGAAACACCCTATGGTACTGAAAGGAGAGGTGAGCAGTCACTTCTCAATCGCTTATGGCCATGCTATAGGTATAGAATTCCTGTAGTTCTAGTGTTAACTATTATATTGTTCTGGACCATTCACAAAAATATTTAAATACTTAAGAACATTGTCAACCCCTCTGTTTTGTAAAAAAGACAGCTCACCACAGCCCAAGATTAGCTTGTATTTGTTTTGTGAAAAAAAATAAGAACATTATTTTGATATGCTGAGCACACTTACTGTAACATACTGTATCGCTGGGAGTCCCTAGTGAGCATTTGCTTTGTTGGCATGTAACTACTCAGGTTTCTCATCTTGCACTCTGCTGGAGGTATATCAGTGAAGTTGAAGCCTGCTTGAAGATCACTGTGTTATGGTTGACAGCGGGTGTTTAGGCTGTGCTGTGTGCTGAGGGCAAATTCTTTTTGACAGTATGTTATTGTGAACACCAAGGTAATCCTTAGATCAGCCTGAATATCTAGCCTTTCAACATCAGTGTATACAGTATGCATATATACTTTCTATACAGTGCATAGCATACTGTATATTTGATATCATACAGTATATTGTATTTTTTATAAATAGTATATGTAACATTTACAATATGGCTAGCAGAAAGGTTGTGCCACAATAGAGGCAGTTTCTGTCAAGATACGAAGAAGAGGAATCAATTTCTATGTGGAATGGTTTCATTCATTTCAGTCATCTAAAACACAATTTCAGTTTCAAAATCATGATTACCATAAGCTCTTTGTTCTCATGTTGCTGAAAAATATGTATTGTATTGCTCTGTGAAAAATGGCTGTGAATTGTTGTTTATGTGTGTTGAATTAGTCTATTTTCATGAGCGTGTGCTTGTGAGCGTGTATAGTCTATGTACCAAAACGGTCTGCTAAAGCATGTTATGGTAAAAATCAGCCTAAAAGTATGGATGTACAAAAAAACTCATGATGTATGCTACCAATATCTGCGTCACCATGTAACCTGATCAAAATCAGGTTTCAGCCTGTCTAACACCACAGTCTGTGACCTCCCAGTCATTTGGTGTCACAGTAAGTATAGTGATAAAGCGATCAGCTCCCAACAGACAGACAGTGTTGGCTAATGGGAGTGCATTTTAAAACATACTATGCTATATACTGTACATTATACTGTTTACAGTAAAATTGAACTATAAAACCGAGACCTGAAAATGGACAAGCTACATCATTACTGTACTCTCAAATCAACAATAACTGTAATTAACAATAATGCTTATCTTTTCTTTTTTTTTCTGCTTTGTACTGTAGTTCATGTTCTTATTTAGGCCTGTACACAGTAATGCGTTCCAATATACATTTCACACATGCCTGAAACATTTAACATTCACAGTCTTATTATTTTTTACAGTATGGTATTAGAATATAGGCTAACGCAATTGAATGTAAAAGGGGATCCGGCTTTATTTGGTTTTGACAATGTGAAACTCTTTAAACCCGCCACGTTACAGATCTCTGATAATTGGACAGCTTCATTTCGCGCTCAACAAACTCTCCCCTACAAGCACGGGCTGTTTTAGCACTTAATTGCAAACAACGAATACTTTCTCTGTATCTCAGAGTATGTATATCAAACATAACATTGAATAAACTTAGAAGGAACAAAATACAGTAGCACCCTGTAAATATGATGTTCTATTTCCCTCTCCACCCTTGTCTTCATCCCTGACATTGTTGACAGCTGCCACTGAGAATACAGGGGGCTTACTTGATGTTTTCGCGTGGAGAACTAGCTCTGAACCCGGCGCGGCTGAGATATTGCCTCAGCCGCTGCTAATGTGACACTTTTCTTTCCCCACAAATGTGACTCTTGACAAATGAAGGCTTTTACACCTTCAGCCGCCTCCATCCGGGCCACGGGTCCCGACGCATATCCATTTTAAGGGGTTTGTTTTTCACAGCTGCACGTACGCTTGAAATGGGGAGGACTGTGACTCCTGTTGGCAGGAGAGGCCAGGACCCGAGGAGCCATCTGCTACCGCAGGGAGGGAGCACCCATTAACTGAAAAATATGACCAGTCTTGCAAGTTGTTGCCCTGATGACAGTGTGCTGTGTAACCCAGGGGAGCCAAGTGCAGCCGAGTGCAGACTGCCACAAGCTAATGCATAACATTAACGCCCAAACACAAAAACAACACTGAAAAACTGTGGCGGAATAGCCTTTGCTACACTGGGTTATTGTAGTCATGCTGTGTCGACGTGTAACAGTACTGTGAAAAACTTAACAGCCTTTAACTTTAACTTATACTATATTAGTGTAATGTGTGTAATTTATATCATAGGAATATAAAATTATGCTTACCTGACAACTGAATGTAACCTGACTTTGCATACTCACAATATATTATATATGTTACTGTACATATAAATACCAGGCATTTCCCAGAACTCAACTGGGCCTCACCTGTCAATATTTCACCTCTTCACCTCAATATTTCACCTCTGATTCACATATTTCTATAGAACTATTCAAGGTCACAAAACTTTCTGTTGATTCTGTTCAGTGTAGATATTTGCTCTCTACGTTAATTTGTCATGGTGACAGGTAAATAAGGTGAAGCGATATAATGATAGAATTCTACTACTGCCAATGCCATTTTTTCTGTGTCCTGGAATCAAACAGACAGTACAGAGAAATGGAAGTCTTTATAGTTTGGTTTTCCACTTCCACAAAGGTCACTTGACTATCAGAAGTCCTGTATTATATAATGTGCATCCTGTGCCAGTAGTAGTGGCTAGTGAGTCCTTATCAGGGTTGGGTAGGTTCTTTTTAAATGTAATCCGTTACAGTTACTAGTAGTTCATTGTTTCGATTACCTACATTTTGTAATATATTCTGATTACTTTATATTACGTTTAGATAACTTCACGGGTCCCAAAAATTGTTAATTGAAATGCCATCCAAAGCAACTTACTGTGTTGGCGTGCCACATCGTTCTATTTTTGTGACCGTTTAGGTTGCTCAGGGGATCAGTGTAAAGATCAGTATAATGTAGGAGGACTTCATTTCAATTATTGATTGACATTAATGAAAGGTTAATAAGAAAACAATTTTCTTCTGCAAACTTTCCTTTTACATTTGAATGTAGTCCTAGAAGTAATCATGCTTTTATATAGCGCTTTTATCTAAAGCGCTTTACAGTATTTTGCCTTACATTCACCCATTCACTCACACACAGTGATTGCTGCCATGCAAGGTGTGACCTCTCTCAGTTTTAGGGGGTAGGGGGTTAGGCATCTTGCTCAAGGATGCTTACAGGTAGGTCAGCACCGGGGTTTGAACCAACTAATGGATTGCAGTTACTGTCTTTTTGTAATTAATTACATGTACAGTAATCAGTTACTTCCCAACCCTGGTCTTAATACTATGTTGTGCAATATATTTAAACTATCCCTAATATTTACACTATTGACACTGACAGACAGAGCAGCTGCATGATAATATTTACAATAGTTGTAAATATGTACAGTATACGGTATATTCTGTATGTCACATGTATGTTATATGTCTATATATGACTAATCATTCATATTGCGAGGACATCACAGAAGAAAATAACACATAATAAAAGACAGAGAACAGGACATGTCAGCTGTATCTTACATGCTACATGTACAGTAAGACAACACAGTAGGGGACAGAGAGCAATCATTTCTCTACAAATAAAAGTGTTACTAAGATATTTGACAAAAGAGTAAAGTTACACTAGACTAGACTGACATGGCCGTGCAATATCTATTTGTGAGCAATCCTTACTAGTTGGTTCAAAATGGTTGGTTTAAAAACTTCAGTTGTTTGACTACTGTGGGTTCACTGCAATCTGTCCAGTGAATTTAACGGTCAATGAAAAGAAAAAGAAAAAAAAAACAGGTGCAAAATAAATGGAGACTGAGGCATGAAATAAAATCGGATCTAACCTATGTGACCACAATGTATAAAAAGCAGGCTTGCAGGGCTATATCCTAGGCCAGTGTTTCTCATGCATACCTAGGGGTATACGATCAAATCCTGTATTTCTCTTTTACGGTTATATTGAAGAAAATGTTGTACACTGCTAAAAGGGTAAATGGTAAATTAACTGCATTAAATAGTGCTCTTCTAACCTTCCCGCCGCTCAAAGCACTTCATGTACAATGCAGTTTGAGAACCCACGTGGTACAAGACACGTATTACACAGGACAAGACACTCAAATACACAGGACAGTACAGTAAAAAGGCGGGCTTCACCTCTGTACCCACAGCCCCGTGCCAAATGTCCTACCAGAGTTGCAGTCGTCCCCGGCAGAGCCTTCCTGGCATACGCAGAAGCCCTCTTTACACAGTCCCTTCTGGCTGCAGTTGTTGGCGCAGTAGACCAACGAGCAGTCCTCCCCGACGTATCCGGGCCGGCAGTGGCACGTCGCGTTGACGCACAGCCCCTGGTCGGAGCAGTCGTTGAGGCACCTGCTGGCCGCGCAGTCCTCGCCGGCGAAGGGCTCCTCGCACACGCACTCCCCGTCGATGCACAGCCCGCGGCCCGAGCAGTCGGCGGGGCAGCGCGGCTCCGAGCAGTTGTCTCCGCCGAAGTCCCGGTCGCAGACGCACTCTCCCTCCACGCACAGGCCCTGGCCGGAGCAGTCGTCGGGGCAGCGCGGCTCCGAGCAGTTCTTGCCGGTCCAGCCGTCCTCGCACACGCAGCCGCACACGTCCAGGCTGAAGATGCCGTGGCTGGCGCATCCAGGGACGAAGTCCAGACGTCCTGGGTGGACGGAGAACACACACGCAATATACACACCTGGTTGTGAAGGCCTTCATTGTGTGTGTGCATGCAGGAACTATGAAGTACAGTCCAGTGCAATGACATGCTACAGTATCAACTACTTCTCCTTAAGCTAACAGAAGGCCCCACAGAAACACAAAGCTGGAATATACACGTTCCTGACATCTTTACAAGGTAGGACGATCCACAGGTTAGGGTGGTTAACCTAATGCTGAAATGTTGTGGGTTTGATTCCCAATGTGACTGGTCTGTACCTGACGTCACACCTGAAAGCATTTCTAGACTGTTTCCTGTGTAGTGTGTGTGTCAATAGCTTGACTATGCCCTCCATCCACATCAAGAGCAGAGATGACGAGATGAGACTTAGAAAGGCTTTCCAACAACAGCACAGTCAGACCTGGATATCAATGATACTGTAATGATGTCTGCATGCGCATGGCCACTGGCCGTGTTCACATCAACAGAATGTTACAGGCCTGCTGTAGCCTTCTGTGATTTAGCCCCAGATGTCTCCATAACTTTTCACTCAGCTGCTGCCATTAGCAGCTGGGTTGACTCTGCTGTTTCAGCAGCCATGGTAAAAAAATCAAAATAAAATTGCAGGGCTATACAGTAGTTAGCTGGGTTCAGCCGAATTCTAATTCATCCCACGGCTGACAGCTAACAGGTAATCACATTCCGGCAGTTGAGTTGAATTGTTTTCAGAAAGCATTTAAATGGGTTCATACTGTATGGTTTCTAGTGCAGAACTGTTTATCCATAATTCACCATACAATATACAAAGCATATAATATAACCCAATCACTTTAGCTATCCTTCTTATAAATGCTACCTCTACTGAATACTGAGCTAGACTGTAACTCAGGGCAATCTGTCAGGCTGGTGGAATAGCAAGGAAAAAGCTGTTTTCAGTAACTATATTCAGTTTCTGTCTGTCACAAACACTTACTCTATCCCAAATAATTCAACATTGGCATAAGCAGGGTTTCTTCCCCGGAGAACACCTAAACACCAACGTGCGCTTGGTGCCATTTTCCTTTCAAAGCATTTCTGAAGTTACGTTTGCTACAATAAGCTTCTTCTGTGCTCTCAAATCTCCCATTGCTCAAGAAATAAAGTAAGAAAGCGAAAAGAGCCGGAGCGCTCACATTGTTGTGAGCTGCTTCCAACAACAAGGCTTAACTAACTGAAACACTGCTCACCCATGGCGGAGCCCTCCCCACAGCAGCCAGATCCACACTGAGCTCTCAGCAGAGAGACCTCTCTCTCCAGCATCTCTATTCTCGAGGCCAGCTGCTGGACGCTGGTTAAAGCCGGGCAACCGCAAGCTGCTCTTGGGATGTTGATGCGGTGCGTAAACGTTACCTAAGTGTGCAGATGGAGAGATTATGTAAGGTACAATTAATGGACTTAAATAAAAGACTTGCGTGTACCCTTGAAGTGTTCAATAGCTTTCATTTAAGCCTACTTACAAAAGGCCCTTTTGTCCGTATGATATTTTACATATTTTTATTTGTTTAATTCTTTTATTTGTATTACATTACATGTCTGCCTGCATTTTCAGTTATGAGCTGATGACATTCCTGTATCTCACTAAAATGAAACAAAAGTCACATTATGATAACAGATAAAAGACAAAATGGCACAACAATGGTGTTTCTCTTCAATGGTGTTTCAACATGGCACCACAACGTAGGAGACAGGAAGGTATTCTAGCTTCATTGCACCGTGTGAAAACTCAGATTATAAATGCTGGGAATTGAAATCTGTGACAGCATGTGTTAAATATATTATTCATGGTTTGGCCTGGTCCAGTAATTCTCAATTACTGCTACTTGTGCAGGAAAATGTATTCTGCCACACTTCTTACTGCGATATGAGTAACACAGTGTTAAAGATATTCATCAGTGTCCCTCCTTCTTCAGTTTTCACCATATACATCTGTGTCATCCAGGTGATTTCTCTCAGAGGTTGACCACCTGTGATGACAGCCATGTTAACATAATTGAAACAGTTACCGTACCTGGCTTTCGGCATCCATTGTCTGCTCTGTGTACTGGGTTGGCCCAATTGGTCCTGTTGGGCTCTCCGTAGGTGTTTGAGAGCCTGTTTGAGAGCCCGGCTCACCAGGGGAACCTCCAGCAAAAGAGAGACATGAGAAAGTCTAATAAAGGCCCTATATTATTCCAATTCCCAGCTGTCATGTTGGACAGACCTTTCTCCCTTCGAGCTGAACATTCCATTTCAGTTGCTGTTCTTTTGCCATAACTTGCTTGGCTGTATGACTTGGAGTGGGAAGATAGGTCAGAGATGTTACAGTCCAGAAATGATGTCATACCTGGGGCCAAATCTGTCTGGCTTGATATACACCATGTTTTTTCCCCAGAGGAATTTTGGCTAAATGACACGTTAGACAAATTAGAAAATCAGTCCAGTCCTTTCAGATCCTTTCAGACAATACAATTGACCACACAAATGGAAGAAAAAAACACATTATTTTATCTTTAAGGCTCTTGAACAGCAAGCTTGTGTGTGTGTGTGTCCGTACATGTCCAATCTGTTGCTGTGTCTGCAAGACAGCTGATAAGAGGCCTGCAGCAACATCCAGCCCACCCGCGATCAATCACACACACACACACACACACGCACACGCACACGCACACGCACGCACACCAAGATGAATGAGCACCTGGGGCCAAGGCAGTAGCGGGGTCCGGGTCGCCAGAGCACAGAGACGCCACAGGGACGTTGATGTTGTAGACGTGGTTAAAGACCACCGGTTGGTCCCGGAGGGTCTGGTTGGCTGAGGAGGCGGAAGGAGCGCCCTCCGGGGCCTGTCGCCTCACTCTGGAGGTACGGACCAGATTAGTGTCTCCTGGAGGAGCAGCGTGAAGGACAGTCTGCTGAGAGACACATGGCACACATCGCTGCTTAGGATGAATCAAATCAAATTTATTTATAAAGCGCTTTCAAACAACAGAAGTGGTCACAAAGTGCTGTACAGTAAAATCAATCAATAAAATAAACAGCTCATACTATAAAAAACATAAAATGCAATTA
>JAODUK010041580.1:0-15549 GCA_027564635.1 Typhlichthys eigenmanni
GAAGATCAACCACGACTTTGTCCCGGAGCAGGTGATCGCCGAGGCCATCCGGAAGAAGACGCGTAGCATGCTGCTGTCCCAGGAGCAGCTGAAGCTGTGCGTGCAGGAGTACCAGAGCATGTACATCCTCAAAGTGTGCGGCTGTGACGAGTATCTGCTGGAGAAGTACCCCCTCAGCCAGTACAAGGTAAAGCAGCGCTGTTGTTTCCATAGCGATATACCACGTCGTGTATTACCATGTAAACATGTTTTTTCTTTATTACATACATATATATATATATGTATGTATGTATGTATGTATGTATGTATGTATGTATGTATGTATGTATATGGAAGACCTTTCTCGTAAATGTTTTTGTAAATGGTAGATTTGAAAAAATGTTTTTAACTGCATTTTATGTTTGTTTATTGGCGTTGGATGTTATGTTGTATTGTGATTTCACTGTGTGTTGTGTAGGTGTTTTGCTGATTTTCTTGACTAGGACACTGTAAAAGAGATGTGACTCATCTCTTTTTTTGATACAAAAAAAGGGAGAAATGCTCTCAAATGTTATTTTGGGGTTGGGTCACAAACAGTTTTTAATCGAGAGTTTCCTCATCGATGTGCACAGCCGAGCCATTAGTAGTAGTAGAGATGATTTTTATTTTTCAGGATGGCTTTCAAAACACTCAAGGACATCTTACATTGTACTGTACATAGGCAAATATAAACATCAATATAACATATTTTGTTTATATATATATATATATATATATATACTATAGCATTTGACATAGGAATATAAATACTATATTTGTAGAGGCAGAGCTTTAACAATTGAGCTTCAGGAGAGTCAGGATGGTCTTTTATAGTTATATGAGGGAGCTGTAACGATTGCAGTCAAAGAGTCTGCTTGGACGTGGGCACAGAAATGTGTGCAATGATGGTAGTGTTATTATATTGGACATGTGATAGCTTAGATATTGTGCCACCTAGTGCATTTGATATCCCTGTTTGTCACCTCTGCAGTATGTGCGTAGCTGTATCATGCTGGGCCGGATGCCTAACTTGATGCTAATGGCCAAAGACAGCCTGTACGCCCAGCTGCCCACGGACAACTTCACCATGCCGTCGTATGCACGGCGTATCTCCACGGCGACGCCCTACATGAACGGCGAGACTGCCACAAAGTCCCTGTGGACGATCAACGGAACGCTACGCATCCGGGTACTGTGTGCCACCTACGTCAACGTCAACATCAGAGACATTGACAAGGTACGCGCGCGCTAGCAACGTTGATACTAGCCGTCGTCGCTGGCTATCCCTAGCTATCGTTGCTAGCTAACGTAACCGGTTATCACTAGCTATCGTTGCTAGCTATCGTCACTGGCTATCCCTAGCTATCGTCACTGGCTACCCCTAGCTATCGTTGCTAGCTAACGATGCTAGTGTCATCCAGAATTGCCATTGTTCTCAATTAGGGTTGTAGCATTGTGCTGAGTTTACATAATTTCTGTTGTGATATCAGGGTTCCTACCAGTCATGGAATTTCCTGTGAGTGGCAGGTCTTTCCGTTATAGGCCATGCAAATACAGATTTGTAGTCATTAAAAAGTCAGGGAAATTGACATTTGATTTAGAGTGGGAACCATGTGATATGTATTCAAGGTTGTTGGTTTAGATAGGGTTTACCTTTTACCCAGTCATCCATTCTCATTCCACCTTGTGGCTGTTCTAGATATACGTCAGGACGGGGATATACCACGGAGGTGAGCAGCTGTGTGACAACGTCAACACCCAGCGCGTGCCGTGCTCAAACCCGAGGTATGTATTGTGGTTTCAGTGGACGCCGCTCTTCGCGCGTCGGTATACACGCTTGTGTTTGCGCTCGCGTTGGGGCCTCTGACGTCTGCGAGAGACGTCTTGCCTGTTTCTCTCCTCCCAGGTGGAACGAGTGGCTGTGCTACGACATGTACATTCCAGATATCCCCCGCGCTGCACGACTCTGCCTCTCCATCTGTTCGGTGAAGGGAAGGAAGGGTGCTAAAGAGGTGAGAGGAGAGCTTCTTCTCGACAAACGTTGTCTGTTACCCGTCCTGCTAGACGTTTGTTTTATTCGCATATAATCACATCAAACTCTATATAGCACATTTCCTACTAAATGTATTTCAAAGTGCTTTAACAATTAACATTTAAACAATAAAAACATCAAATACATGATGAGTTATAGACAGAAGATATCTCTGAATATAACTATATCACTCAAATAAGTGTTAAAACAATGGAGACAAACTACTGTAAAATCAGGACCAATAAAAGTAATCTATCAAAAGTCAGGATAAAAATATGTTTTAAAATCTCTTTTGAATTTCAAGTGTTTATTTTTTAAGAACCATTACAATTTACAGGCTAAGGTTTCAGGATATATACATAAGCACAAACCGTTTCTGAAAATACTCTGAATTCTTCTTTAGTGTCTTAGTTCCTGTAACTAGGTTGGCCAAAACAGCAGTAGGCTATAGCAGGAAAACCAGACAGTTGATGGACCCTGCGTTCAGGGTGGTAGAACATTTGCTACACGTTCAATAAATGCAAATGACAGTGGACTGAACAGCAGGTTACAAAAACAGGGAGGAGTTGGGCTGCCCATATGGGCTGTGGGTTGAACAACGCTCACATGGCTCACAACAACAAAGCCATTGTTTGTGTTTTACTGCTGTAGATTGTTGTGTTTCAGCAGTACAGATGCACAAGATGATGGTAGAGCCAGCGTGGCTCTAGAACCACTTCTGTCTGTACATAGCGCATTTCCAATTGAAGAATATGTCCATAAAGGTTGTGTCGACATATTCCGATATTAATTTTCATGCATTTCATATCAGAATGAGATGGAACACCTTTAAGATGGAAATATGTAGGCTAATGAAAGTGACATTTGGTACTAGTATTATGATGATGACAAATACTCACAAATCTGTACAAAACAGCACGGCAAATATATGGCTACACGTCCTACACGTCACTAAGCAACATTCACCACGGCCGTTAAATGCAGCAACGGTCTTTGAAAGTAGTTAATTCAAGAACATTTTTGAGGAAACGCGACTTTCAGTGAAAAAGTTAATTGAACTTTCAGAACGTTCAGTCTACTGAACTCAACTGGTTCTTCCGTCAGATTCCGAACTTACTCAACTGTTTGTGCGAAGGAGTTGTTTGTGCGAAGGAGTAACTGAGTAGATTTCCCGATAGCTGTATCTCACCAGAAAGCCTAAGGTAATGCGAACATCTTTGTATGTTATCGGAGGACAGGACGAAATGTGGCGTGTCAATTCCCTTTGTGGTGTACAAGCATTACAGATGTGTTGTTTCTGTTTGGAGCCCCCACCATGCCCCCACCATGCCCCCACCATGAGGGGCTGACACTCCTCTGTACTCTCACTGTTCTTTATGCTTCCTCCCCATATAGATGCACTCAAGTTTAATCACGCTACCATGTTTCAAAATGCTGTTTGGCTGTCTGTGCAATGTGATTTTTGTTGATTTTATAAATGTCTGCAATACTAACATTCCTGTTGGTGAACACGGTAGCTGTTTCTATGTATTAATCTCGAGGTCTTATGTGTCTGTGTCAGAGACACTATATAGTGTGTCTCTTAACATTTTTTGAACGGCGCTCTATGGCAGAATTCTGAAACACACAATAATATGGCACTTGGAGGAAAATATCCAAATAATAATAACACGTAACATAATCCAAAAGAGCCACTTGTCTTCCAAGCATTAACCTATTTAACCAGTCATGCGGTTGCATTGACTTAAGCCACCTTACTGTCTTCTACTGTCTTCTTAAATAACTGCCCGGGGCATTTCAAAGATGGCTGCAAGTGGCGAGACTTGCCTAGGTGGACTTTGGGGGTGTGTCGTAATCACGTTGACGTCTCGCTGGTTTTCTTTGCAGGAACATTGTCCCTTAGCCTGGGGCAACATCAACTTGTTTGACTACACCCACACACTAGTGGCAGGAAAGATAGCACTTAACCTGTGGCCCGTTCCCCATGGCTTGGAGGACTTGCTCAACGCCATCGGAGTGACGGGTTCGAATCCCAACAAGGTGAGAGGCAGAGACATTTTTCTTTCAGGGCAAAACAATGGTTAAATATTGATGTGCGAAGGAGTTGATGTTCAAAATAAGTAACTCAGTAGCTTTACCGATAGCTGTATCTCACCAGAAAACCTAAGATAATGCGAACATCTTCGTCTGAGAAATGACGGAATTACATCAAGTAAACACTAAAAATACAAGTAGTGTCAAAACACTGCTTTTCCAATGCAGAATGTTTCCAGCCTGCCATTTACAATTACATCAAACTCCACCTGGCATGACAACCACTACATACTGTGCAGTGGTTTTCAAATAAGCGTTATGAATGAGTCATAATCCTCAGGACAATAATGATCTAGATAGGAAGAACTTGCGGCAGAGCCTGCCATAGGCCACTAAGCTCCTTTTTATTTATGTGTGATGATGAGTAACACACTATTTTTATTTTCTTGCTCATGTTCTCACTGCTTTGTAAACACACAGGAAACCCCATGCCTGGAAATGGAGTTTGACCACTTCAGCTGCCCAGTCAAGTACCCTGACATGACTGTCATTGAGGACCATGCTAACTGGAATATATCCAGAGAGCTTGGCTTTAATTACTGCCACACCGGCTTGGTAAGGCTGCCAAGCATTTGCGTTCTCTCGCTGTGGCATTGTGGGCAATACAGTATTCAACAGTTTTTTTGTTTAATGTATAAAATAATAACAATCAACATTGAGGTTTTCTGGCGTTACTGGCTAGATAGTCTAGCAGAGCCAGCCTTTCCTTACGTAAAGTCAGGGACCCAGCGCTGGCTAACTGCGTCAAGCTCCGCCTACTTGACAGGAAAGGTATTTTGATTGACATGCACCAAACAACCAGCTATGTAGCTCAGTGACAAAGTCTGACTTAAAATGTATACAGAGGAACACGACTCTGGCTGTTTTCAGGGATTGTTTTGTTAGATAAGTAGGCTATGGTTTGTGCTTAAAATAAATGTACTGAAATAAGTAAAAATATAGCGTCGCACCGGAATTACATCTACAGACTTTGTGAGTGACAATGCTAACAGCCAGTGAAAATCTACTTCTCAATTTCGGAAAGCGAGTCAGGCTTACAGGGGTCTATGCATCAGACGTTCAGCACAGAGTTGCTTATTTGACGTAGTGCTAATGGACGGAAGAGGCTGGTTACACCAGCGCTACTGGCTAGGCTGGTTACACCAGCACTGGTTACACCAGCCCAGCCACCATGGTTTACATGTTTGCATTCTAATGGTGCCTCTGGTTAATGTTAATACTATTATTATGAAATAATATTAAAGGTAAAGTCAGGAATACCTGGAGAAAGATGGTTGATATTTGAACTCGACCAAAACAAAAACACTTCTCCCTTCAAATGCCATAAGGCGCTCCCTCAGAAGCCCCGCCCCGCATACTGGACCCGCACTGCCGAGGGAGGCTAGGACAATGTGGTGTGGTCTGCACCACTTTCCATGCTAGTCACACGGTCATATCGCTCGGCCGCGGGGGGCAAAGCATCTGTCCCTGCGTAGTCCAAACGCGGTGGGAGAAATGTTGGCGTCCCGCTCCCTCACAGCCAACAACAACAGCAACACTGTCTCGTGTTTATGTTTTAAAGGCAGGGTTAGTCTCCACTAACTTCAAGCTCAAATCAAAACAAACTCTCAGAAGCTCCGCCCCCCACACATTGAAGCACATTGCGAAGCCGAGGGCATTGTTGTTGTGCCCGTTGTTTGCCACGTTGTTTATGTTGCTATTTACGGAGACAGGGCCGTGTAGAAGTATGGGATTATTTTTTCAACAGACACAGAACGGTAAACTAGCGAAATGCGAGGAGATATTTGTTTTCATTAGCTTCCTATTAGCTTGCAATAGCTGAATATACCTTTTAACCCGTGCGCATGTCGTTAGATATCGGTGTGCAGCCTGCATCTGACATTAGCTATGGGGGTGTTTTCTTTGTCCCGGGGGGTGTCCAGAGTAACAGGTTCGTACGAGACAACCCACTGACGGACACTGACAACGAACAGCTGCGACAGGTGTGCAACAGAGACCCGCTGTCTGAAATCACTGAGCAGGAGAAAGACTTTCTCTGGAGACACAGGTGTGTGTTTTGGTGTGTGTGTGTGTGTGGGATTGGAAAGTGTGATGAATTCTAACAAAGTTAAGTCTCAGCCAAACTATATCTGTATAATCCCCATCTCAACCCCCCTCCCCTCCTTATCTCTTTAGACATTACTGTGCCCAAATGCCAGAAATCCTCCCCAAGCTGCTCCTGGCTGTGAAATGGAACTCCAGAGATGAGGTTGCACAGGTAAGCGCTGACACATGCATTTTTCCCCAAGGGCATCACAATAGTGACTGTATGGAGTGTGGGCCTGTTCATTACATTAATGCAACTCAAGAGATTCCTGACAGATAGTGAAAGAAAACTGACTTTCTCCTGCGTTTCTTTTTCAATGTGCCGTTCTAAACGCCACACTACAGTGCCTGTCAGGGATAAAAATATATTTTAAAAAACCCACCTGCCACCGTTTTCATTTCATGGCATGTTTAACAACGACAGTGTATAGGTAGAGTACGTTATCTAGTCTGTGTTGTCGGAAGAGCTTAGCTTTTTTGCCCCGACGCAATTGGCCGTGGAAGTGAATCCATAGAGTCGTTCTCAGTGCACACTGCTGTGTAATGCTTATTGTATTGTCTGTTAAAGTAGAAAGGAATAGCAACGATGGAGCATAATGTCCACAACAACAGTAATTCACGAGGCTCTTGTTTTCATTGTCCCCCTGCAGATGTATTGCCTTCTGAAGGACTGGCCAGCCATTAAACCTGAACAAGCCATGGAGTTGCTCGATTGCAACTTCCCCGACCCCATAATCAGGGAGTTTGCCGTGAAGTGCCTTGAGAAATACCTAACCGACGACAGACTCTCGCAGTACCTCATTCAGCTTGTGCAGGTAGCGGTTGGCCTCGTGTCTGCATCAGACCAGGGTTGCTTGTAACGCTGTGGATAGTGATGTCACAGGTGTTTGACACTGCCGGTTTTAACACCTTAATACTTTCTATGTCCCGTAGGTCCTGAAGTACGAGCAGTACCTCGACAACCCCCTTGCACGGTTCCTGTTGAAAAAGGCATTGACGAACCAGCGGATAGGACATTTCTTTTTCTGGCATTTAAAGTGAGTGTATTTGCCCAACGTCTTAAAGGGTATCTTACATTCTTTTTCACCCCAGACGTTATTAAACTGTTGTTTCCCATAATTTACAATGGTGTGTTGTGCAACCTCATCGATTTAGTATTTACTCAAGTTTATAATGTTTTTTTGTAGTCTTAAGTGGTTGCCCATTTAACATCATTATTAGCCCTTGTGGAGGGCTTCATAAAAGATGGGGAAACTACACTTTTAATAAGGCCCTGGATTGGAGGAGAAAATACACCCTGTGTACAGATGATTGTGTAAGAAGTCACATGCATTTGGCCCTGTTCACACTTGGCATTAACATGCACCTGGGGTGATCAGATAACAAGTGGACACAGCTCTAAGTACGTCAGTGTCCAGCTGACATTGGACTGCTTCTCGAGTGAGCACTCGTGATCGGCTCTCACTGCCACCCCCCCGCCGTGTGCAGTTCAGCACGTACGACATTTCCGACCGTGGAGGCCAAATACGTTGTTGTTTTTAACCCTTGGGAGGCAGCAGTGCACTTTCAAATCGCTCCTTAAATATTTCTGTGGGCTTTTCAAAATGTCTTGGACATGACGTGAACGAGTATCATACTTCCACTTATGCCGGGTTCACACTACACAATATGAGCCCAGTTTTCAGATCGCCGACGAGGTTTGAGCTTTTTGAGCTCGCGGACAAAAGCCCCAGCTCGGAGCGACGATCGTGTAGTGTGAGTTGCTTACAGCGCGAGCTGAGAGTTTCGGCTATGCGTTAGCAAGTTGAATATCTGGTCCTGTGGGGGAGTCCAAATCCTGTAGTATGAACGGTGTTGTGACTGGTAATGACAGCAGCGATGACCTATAGCCAATGAGAGCGCAATACAAGGATGAGATGAAAACAAGGTGTGATCATTTGAACTGCGTAAAGATACTGGAATAATTCAGGTCTCTCTGAAACACATATCCCTTGTCGATAGTGCTTCATATTTGATTCAAATGACTTTAAACGATTCCAACGACATCAGTGGTGGGAAATATTGTGATTATGATGAGAAATGTACCGGCTCCAATGCTACTACGGAGGGATACGCCTATATCGCGTCTTGTTGGTGAGGTATGCCTATGCCTGTATATGCTGGTGAAAACAATCTCCAAGCTCCAGTTTGACTTTGTCAGGTGAAACATCTTGTAGTGTGTGACCCCCTGTCGCCCATCAGTCATGTAACATGAATCACACAACGACGTTGTCAAGACGACCGATTACAAGAGAGACAGTCGTGTAGTGTGGGCCTGCACATTGAACTAACGACTTACAGAGTAAATCGGCATTACACAGAGGCCACTTGTGATCAGATCGCCCAAGACCACCCGCATGTTAATGAACAGACGTGGCCAGGACCTTTTGTTGGTTGGCCTCCTGATCGGGCCTGTTGAATTTATGTCCCTGTGAGTCCAGGTCGGAGATGCACAACAAGAACGTGAGCCAGCGGTTTGGCCTGCTGCTGGAGTCCTACTGCAGGGCCTGCGGCATGTACCTGAAGCACCTCAGTAGGCAGGTGGAGGCCATGGAGAAGCTCATCAATCTCACCGACCTGCTCAAGCAGGAGAAGAAGGATGAGGCTCAGAAGGTGCGTTTGATGTTTATAGAGGGCTGATGCTGTGTTTTAGCAGCAGTTTAGTTACTAGTATTTAGTTACTCAACTGCTACTGTGTCTTATTAGCAGTTACTAGTATCTACTTACTTAAATACCGCTGTGTCTTATTACTAGTTTAGTTAGTATCTAATTACTAACCTGCCACTTTACAGGGTTCCCACGGGTCATGGAATTTAAAAACGTCTATTCCAGACATGGAAAGTCAGGGTATTTAATCATGTTTTTGGTTTGAATCATGGAATATCAGGGAATTGTATTTGCAGCATGTTTTACATTTGAGATTCAATTCATCTTAATTATACTGAAAGGTCTCAACAAGTCACGCTAATGTGCACACCAACGTGAATGATTGCCACCTTGTCAGTGATGTGAATAAGATGTGAATGTATCTTCTCCGGACAGAAGAGTGAAGCTTGCCTGTTATTTGACGCAACAGGAATAGTATTTAGTTAGAAAAGTTTGTGCAGGAGAATGCAAAACAAAACTCCTTAGAGGCTTTTTGTCATTTGGTACCTGGATTTTGTGTCGTCATAAAGACACTTCCACCATCTTTTTTTTTTGTTGTTTTTTTGGAGAAAAGACACAAATTGGTGCTTTAAAATGGACCAGAATGCAGTAAAATGAAGTGTTTGATGCTCAAATGTCCTGGGGAGGACCCCATACCTCCCACATAAGGAGGTCTCCTCTGTCCCTAAAAACCCAGTTTAACTTTGCTAAATGAAACGTTTGTTTTATCGTTGCCAGGCTATCTGTAGCCCTGTAAGACAGACAACATTATGGTGGTCTGTTTTTCCGTTCAATATAAGTTATGAAAATCAGGAAAAAGTCAGAGAATTTGCCATTTGACTCAGAGTGGGAACCCTGTGTCTTATCAATGACGTTACTAATATAGAAAGTTGCTGGTTTGAATCCAAGTGCCATAACCCTTAATGTTCCCGGTGGTTGGATGGGTAAAACTGCCATCGGTGTATTCGTGTGCATGGGTGAATGTGAGGCGTACAGTGCTGGTGGGTTATGTAGAAAATTATCACTGTGTAAAATGAATAATAACTAATCTTGACTAAGAAGATAACTAGCCTACCAGTGACTAATTAATGGACATGAGCTGTTAGTTGACTAGAGCAGGGTTTCCATGGATATCCTGAAATGATTTATTTTCCTTTTTTTCCCCAAAAAAATAATTCTATTGTAAATGTCATGATGATATTATAATTGTTTTTTTTTTTATCATCCCAAAATGATTATAGATCTGTCAAGTGATACTGTTGGTAAACTTTACAAAATTACAGCTTGTCTGTGGGATAGAGATTGTATGTCAAAAGCGTAAGGCAGTGCCTTTTTCAGAATGCTAGGCAAATGCATATTTAATACATTGAACTTGCAACAGTGGAAATTTGGCATGGAGTTCTTGGAATTCGGAAAGCGTGCATGTTGTGACAACCATGTGAGATGACTAAAATCGGACGTGACGTACCAGCAATAAAGGGATCAACCTCCGGGCCGAACACAGTTGCTCCTACAAGCCGCGGACTTGCAACATGGCTGCCACAGGGCAGGTTACATCAGCTGACAGCCCTCTTTACTCTGCCAACTACCAGCCTCCTTCTTCCTCTTCCTCTCTCCCTCCCCTCTTCATTCATTCACTCCTTCCCTCCCTCACCCCCCCCCCCCCCCTCCTGCCCGTGAGCTCTAGCATCAGACGTGTTCATTAACGGGAGCCCCTCGTGTCTCCACGCAGGTTCAGATGAAGTTCCTGGTGGAGCAGATGAAGAGGCCAGACTACATGGATGCGCTGCAGTGTTTCACCTCCCCCCTGAACCCAGCGCATCAGCTGGGAAACCTCCGGTACGAGTCGCTCAGCCTCCCCCCTCGGGGAGGGATCAATGAAATCACCTTCCGTATCTTGAATAACCTAGAGCCATCTCTGTCCTTATTCCAGACGGACTCTTGCTTCTCTATCGACGTTTTGATTTAGGCCCGTCAGATGAACTAAAGGGCACTTTTTACATTTTAAGTGTGTGAATGGGGCAACTTAGAAAAAACAGCAGCCGTTATACTCTGGGTGGCAAGCAGTGCAGGTTTAAAAGAGGAAATATGGAGTATCGTTAAGTAATGTCTCCCCTTTCCTAGTGCGTTTTTATAGTGCAAGACTGTGTTTTTGTTTTTCTTTCTTTCATTTCCTGGACATTTTTAGTTTTTTCTCTCTCAATTAACGGTAGCGGTTGTGGTGGTGGTGTGTTCCTCCCAGCCTGGAAGAATGCAGGATGATGTCATCAGCCAAGCGGCCCCTGTGGCTCAACTGGGAGAACCCAGACATGATGTCGGAGCTGCTCTTTCAGAGCAACGAAATCATCTTCAAAAATGGAGACGGTGAAGACTCTCTCTGCTCTCTCTCCTGCCTGTCTGTCTCTCTCTCTTTCATCTCTCTGCCCCTCTCTCTCTCTCTCTGCCTGCCAGTGCATCTCTCATTGACGCTTTGATGTTTCACCTCTCCATCTCTGTATTTAGTTCTCATTATAGTCTATTTGTCACCCCCCCTTATTTGCCCACACATGACATGGAGACATAATACCTATGCATGCATTGCAGTAGCCAGGGCTGAGTTTAGTTACTGTTTTCTCCCCGGGCCACACGCCCTTCGGCTAGCACTCATGTTGCAGCTGCTTGCTCGTGTATTCCGCTGTACGCACCACATACCCCCCCCACCCTTCCCACAACGCCTCAACAGACCTGATCAAAGAGCATCCGAGCAATCTAATATCACCTGACCCCCCCCCCCCCGCAGATCTGAGGCAGGACATGCTGACGCTGCAGATCATTCGGATAATGGAGAACATCTGGCAGAACCAGGGGCTTGATCTCAGGTAAGGCCCGGCTGTCACGCGTCGCCGGGTAGCGGCGCCCCCTCGAAACGAGTGGACCAGAGACGATGTAGCTCAAGGTCGCCATGTCAACCAGAAGCGGGGCGGTTGGGTGTTATGAAATCTCCCTTCTTTATTTTCTATTTTTTGTTCAAAAGAAAAGGAAAAAGTTGCTCTATGCAGGCTTATTTCTACAGTTTCTTCTGCTGATAATTCCCTGGAAAGGAGAAGCTATTAAAACCTCAGATTGGATCACAGCAAATGATTAATTTTTTTCTCTCCATTTTCTTGGCTGAAGGTACACTCCAACTGAAAACCTGCCTTTTAAGCCTTTATAATCCCTTCTCCCCTCACCCCCCCACCCCCCCTTCCTCTCTCTCCACCACCCTCTGGCAGGATGCTGCCGTACGGATGCCTGTCCATCGGGGACTGCGTGGGCTTGATAGAGGTGGTGAGGAACTCCCACACCATCATGCAGATCCAATGCAAGGGAGGCCTGAAGGGGGCGCTGCAGTTCAACAGCCACACGCTGCACCAGTGGCTCAAGGATAAGAACAGGGGGGAGATGTGAGTGGTGATGAGCAGCGTATTGGTGGGGATGCTGTTTTTATTCACACACACAAAATACCGCATCCTTGCTGAAAAACTGCTAATTTATTTATTATTTTATCAAATTAAATAATTAAAAAAATGTCTTAAAGGAGTTTAAGAGGCACATCGTGTTCATGATATGCTGAATATTTTTATTTTATTATATTGGCTAATGTTGGACAATCTTGACTTACAGAAAACCACCTGTCCTTACTCAGTGATTAATAGAAGCAAACCCTTTTATTTAGACAAAGACAACCTTGAGATTACAGATGACTGTGAGAATACACTTTCACGGTGGCTCCATCAAGAGATTCATGGCGTCAGATTGCTGTGTCTCCCTCCGCAGGTACGACCAGGCCGTAGACCTGTTCACCCGGTCTTGTGCGGGCTACTGTGTGGCCACATTCATCTTGGGTATCGGAGACAGACACAATAGCAACATCATGGTCAAGGATGACGGACAGGTAGCCTACATCTATATGGTTCTATTTAATCGTGCGTGCGTGTGTGTGTGCGTGCGTTCGCATGTTAGGGTTTATATTTACTAGGGATGGCACCGATACGATACTGAGATCGGAAATTGGTCCGATACTGACTTAAATAGCTGGATCGGTATCGGTGACAATTGGACAGTTGTAACCGATCCATGGGGCTGATCCACTTTAATTAATTTACACGCATAGGTCTACTGTCAAGCATTAGGCATGTCTACCCAGGCCACACTATCAGCAGCAGGTTTCTAAAATGCATCCTAGTCCTAAAATAGAGATTGGCTGTCATTTACTTTGCAACTTAACTTAAAACATAACATTGGAATCAGATTGGTACTCTGTATCGGCCAATACCCAGTGCCGGTATCGGTATCGGGACTGAAAAAACTGGATCGTGCCATCCCTAATATTTACGTGGCGTGTTGATCATGACAACATGATCGAACCCACGCCCACTCGATGTTCTCTCTCCTAACTTCTAACTTCTACCTTTTGAATCCCGTAGCTGTTCCACATCGACTTTGGCCACTTCCTGGACCACAAGAAGAAGAAGTTTGGCTACAAGAGAGAGCGTGTACCCTTCGTCCTGACCCAGGACTTTCTGATCGTCATCAGCAAAGGAACCCAGGAGTGCACCAAGACCCGGGAGTTTGAGAGGTAAACGCTGTGCTCCCCGAAGAAGAAAAGCCTCGGGGCCCAGGTGTACATGCACCCCAGCTCTGAGCCTGACTACACCTTTAAAGCGTAACTGCACCCCAGCTCTGAGCCTGACTACACCTTTAAAGCATAACTGCACCCCAGCTCTGAGCCTGACTCCAGCTTTAAAGCGTAACTGCACCCCAGCTCTGAGCCTGACTCCACCTTTAAAGCATAACTGCACCCCAGCTCTGAGCCTGACTTTACTTTTAAAGTGTACATGCACTTCAGCTCTGAGCCTGACTACACCTTTAAAGCTTAACTGCACCCCAGCTCTGAGCCTGACTCCACCTTTAAAGCATAACTGCACCCCAGCTCTGAGCCTGACTTTACTTTTAAAGTGTACATGCACCTCAGCTCTGAGCCTGACTAAACCTTTAAAGCGTAACTGCACCCCAGCTCTGAGCCTGACTCCACCTTTAAAGCGTAACTGCTCTCCAGCTCTGAACCTGACTACACCTTTAAAGCGTAACTGCTCTCCAGCTCTGAGCCTGACTTTACTTTTAAAGTGTACCTGCACCCCAGCTCTGAGCCTGACTTCAGCCATTGCAGAACTTTGCGAAAAATGCTTTAACATGCTCAAGAAGCTGAGTGAAGGGAGGGGCTGAATGTCATTAACTTGACATTAACATTTTAATTTGATGACGCGAGTGGACGAAAAGTACTGTTGGAAACTAGGCAAGTCCTACGGCGAATTCCTTTTTACGGATATGACGTGTAGAGCCATTTATAAACCATAAAATCAAGATTTCTTTGAATAAAAACTGTAATTTTGTCAATATTAACACCAGCATTTATGTGTCTCATCACAGTGCAGTCTTTTTATTTAGTTTACGGATTAACACAATTTAGAGTGCAGTTACACTTTAATGTGTCTGGTTAGACCTCTTAGCAAGTGTGTGACTTACTCGTCAGCTTCGTCAGTTTCTGCTGCGCCTGTTATTGCGGGACAACAAACACCTTTATTACGATTGGTCCTTTTGAATATACTCCGTTTCACAGAAAATCATACTCAAGCCAGTGAGGAGACTATTTAAATATAACTGTTTTTATCTAACGTGATTGGTTAGACCTTTTCTCAGGACAGTGTGTGTGTGTTTACTCTCCCTCACTTTTCTAAGGACCAATTAAAATGTCCAAAAGGACTGTGCGTGTGTGTTTGTGTTTACAGCACTGTGTGTTTACTCTCCCTCACTCTTCAAAGGACCAATTAACAGGTCCAGAAGGACCAATCATTAAAGAATCCTGTTTAGTCTTGAGTATACGCAGCTTGCTGACCTCAGATAAGGATAGCTCCGCCCACCTTCTAGCCAGTGAGGAGTGGGGGGCTAGCCTTGTTTGGTTTGCTAATGGCTAATGTATTAGTGGTATTTGGTTAGTTAATGGCTAGCTTAGTTTATTATAGATGTTTGTTTTAGATCATGGCTATCTTAGCTTTTTATAAGTGTTTGATCAGCTAATGGCTAGCTTAGCTTATTATAGGTGTTTGCTTAGCTAATGGCTACCGTAGCTTATTATAGGTGCCTGGTTAGCTTAGCTTAATATACAATAGATGTTCACTTAGCTAATGGCTAGCTTAGCTTATTATAGATGTTCACTTAGCTAATGGATAGTTTATCTTAATATAGGTGTTTGATCAGCTAATGTCTACCTTAGCTTGGTATAGGTGTTTGGTTAGCTAATGGCTATCTTAGCTTAATATAAGTGTTTGGTTATCTAATGGCTACCTTAGCTTATTATAGGTGTTTGGTTATCTAATGGCTATCTTAACGTATAGGTGTTTGGTTATCTAATGGCTATCTTAGCTTAATATAGGTGTTTGGTTATCTAATGGCTAGCTTAACGTATAGGTGTTTGGTTAGCTAATGGCTATCTTAGCTTAATATAAGTGTTTGGTTATCTAATGGCTACCTTATCTTATTATAGGTGTTTGGTTATCTAATGGCTATCTTAGCTTAATATAAGTGTTTGGTTATCTAATGGCTATCTTAACGTATAG
>JAODUK010041601.1:0-20649 GCA_027564635.1 Typhlichthys eigenmanni
GAAAAGATATGCTCACATATTTGCAAATATGTGAGGGGTGTACTCACTTTTGTGAGATACTGTGTATATATATATATATAAATAAAAATCAAGCTGCGTGTTTACAAGGAGGAATGGAAAATGACCACAGATGGGAGCTGTGACATTGAGTGAAAGAGGAAGAGTAGCAAAATGAGCATCTGCCAGTGTTGTCGTCTGTCACGGCTGTCACCAGTAATTAGTCTTCGCCTTGTCCGGGGTTCTTGAGAGCAGGACCTGGACAGCTACAATAGAAGGAATAGCACCTAACTAGGCTGGGGCTCCAGGGAACCTTGGGCTAATAACACATTTATCTCCCTCACTGAAGGAAACTAACGGTTGCAGAGCTGTGCGTATCTTAAACTTTTAATGGGAACCCTCCTCTCGTTTTCACGTAGTCTTTCGGCAAACCACAGAAATCGATAGTCCGGCTGGTCGGTAAATATTTGATGATGACGTGACGCAAATCGAATGCTGACTTCTCAATAACTCCTCCCCCGCTTATGTTCAATGCTGCAGGGTACCTTGGGAATCCATCCAGAACATGGCCAGCCTCCACACGCTGAATCTGGATCACAACCTCATCGACCACATAGCAGAGGGGGTGTTTGGAGAGCTCTACAAGCTGGCTAGGCTGGATATGACCTCCAATAGGCTACGCACCTTGCCTCCTGATCCATTCTTTTCCAGGTAGGTCTCAGCGATTTATCTCCAATAACATCACAGCCCAACACAAACACCTTACGTAAGTATTACTTACACTATGTGGCACATGGAGTTCAGCACATGGAGTTCAGACAATACACATTTAGTCAAAGACAGAAATGACTATAACTGACAAGGAAACGCTTAACTTCACCAGCACATTCTCTCAGTTTTAGATGAATATATCATTTTAGGACCCTTTTCTGTTATCCAGTTTAGAGGTAGTAACAGGATGATTTGAGAACAATGTTTCACACCAGTCTTCACACGGGGTTTACAGTCAAACAGGCCAGCGTCTGGCACAGTTCGTTTGCTAGTTTAGATTCCTCCTCCACAAACCTTCTTTGCTAGCTGAATGCACGCTGGTCTTTTGAAAGGGCCATCTTAGTGTATACAGAGTAGGAAGGAGGCTAGGCTGCAGCCTGTGTGATAAGAACTCCGTGTTGTATACATTTATTCATTGCCACATGTTCTGCCTGCCGCCAAGCATTATAATTAGTTATTGACGCCTGCTACTGAATTGCACTTGTATTTCAAGTTTGAGGTAAAACCAGATTTGTCCACAATCTATAGCCTAAACAATTGTTATAATGCACTGATAACTTATCCACCAATGTTGACACGTTTCATGATCATCTCTCATGACTCTTAATAGCTCGCTTTAGACCATTTTGTCAATCCATCCAGTGTCCCCTTTAAAGTAGCAAGCTGTTACTCTGATGCCAAGCGATCACGTGTTAAAGCCACGTATATTCCTTGGTGATCTTCTACTTTGTCTACTTTGCGTTGCCAAAAGCATAATCAATGGGGGGGGGGGGGGGGGGGGGGGGAGAAGCTACAAAAACGTACATTTTGTCATTTCCAGGTCCCAGACTGGTGCTATAAGCCCTACACCCTACAATGCCGTCATCAGCCTGAATTTTGGGGGGAACCCACTCCACTGCAATTGTGAGTTGCTATGGTTACGGCGGCTCGTCCGTAAAGACGACATGGAGACCTGCGCCACACCCGAACGCCTAGCTGGGAGGTAAGGATTGTTCGCCGGCCACGCACGCTGGCCGGTCTAACCTCAGACCACGCGTGTGTAGACCCCAACAAACACGCATGTGGCGATGAGACAGACACCGCGTGTAGGCTATTTCCCCCAATCACAGAGCCCTTCAGGTGGAGGGATAAATAGATGGTTATTATTTTCTTCCCCGTCTACATTTAAACCCCGGCATGCCCTGATGAATACAGAGTTATATTTGGACAGCCTGAATTACACTGTGTCCCACTGCAACCTGATGCAAAGTGCTGACTGTGGCAAATTCAGCTTGCACGATGAAACGATGTCCGCTAGGGCGTCGCCGCCGCGGCTCCCGTATTGGCCAGGTCGAAGCCTGCTGCCGGCCAGTAATGTCAGCGCTTGTCTCCCTGCAGATACTTCTGGTCCATCCCTGAGGAGGAGTTCATTTGCGAGCCCCCGTTGATCACCAGGCACACCCACAAGCTGTGGGTGCTGGAGGGCCAGAGGGCCACGCTCAAGTGCTTCGCCATTGGCGACCCCAAGCCCATGGTACACTGGGTCTCCCCCGACGACCGCATCGTGGCCAACACCTCGCGCACCAGTTCCTTCAATGGCACGCTGGACATCCTGGTGACTGTCACCCGGGATGACGGGAAGTACACGTGCATCGCCATCAACGCCGAGGGCGAGTCCACGGCCGCCGTGGACCTGAAGATCATCCCGCTGCCTCACCGCGCCGGTGGTGGCGGGGGCACCGGAGGCGGCGGGGTCGCCGTGGGCGCAGGGGCCGTGCCCAAGGGCAACGCCACGGGCGGCATCCTGCGGGGCGACCCGCCCGGCTCCTCGGACATCAGCACAGGGAAGAACGGCGGCATCAACGGCGGAGGCGGCGGCGCCACCCGGGGGCGGAGCCTAGATGGCGAGGACGCCGGCAGCGTGGAGGACGCCGAGGACGACGAGGGGGGAGAGGATGAGGAGGAGGGGGGAGAGGGTGAGGAGTTGGAGGGGAGGAGGGTGGGGGTGCAAGGGGTGACGTCCACCTCGGCCCAGGTGCGGTGGGACTTGGGGCGCTCGGCCGGAGCTTACCTGGTGTGGATGTACCAGATACAGTACAACTGCACCGCGGACGACACGCTCATCTACAGGTCAGTGCGCCGTATAAGGAGCTGAGGCACGCTGCTTAAAGGTGGGCTAAGCAATGCTGGAGGATCATTGTTTATATTTGAACACAACATTACAACAAATACACTTAAGCTCCGCCCCCCCAATCCCCCTCCCCCACTGAACACGCATTGCTAAAGGCTGGGATGGTGTTTGCCCATTTCCCATTTACAGATCCGGGGCTGTGTAGGGCCACTAGATTATTTTACAGCGCTCAAACAGATCAGGCAGCTAGCGGACCTCGAGGAGATATTTGCTGACAAAAAGTGTATTGGATTAGATTTGCCCAGCCCACCTTTAATGCTGTGTGGGATAACCAATGGTTCAGTTAGCCTTTACCTGCTATTACTGCTGTACCGAACATAAAACCTTTGGATGTGCAGTTCTCATAACTGATACTCACAGCAGAGTTGTGGGGCTGGAGAGATCAGCGTGGCCTCGTAGGATAGTTCAGCCACAGTCACACATGATTTCGCATTCAGATTGAAATCCCTCATTCAAATTCATATTGCAGTTTAAGACCACAGCGTGCGTGCACAGAAATAATTCCAAGCGGATGTTTTACCGCACGCACTGGGGAAGTAAATGTTGTCTTTGGCCTGTGGAATCTGGTCAAAATGAGTTGACCTAACCACAATCCCTTTAATAAATTACACCAAACAAAGCCTCTATATTCACACATACTGACAAGAGAATACTAACATACTGTACTGTAGGAAATGAATAAAGCAGCACCACTGACCACAAATGTGAGCTTTGGATATTTAATGGTCTGGTGGATTGACAGATTGAATTGAGGAAGGTCAGGACCAGTAGAGATCTGAATAGAACTGCTGTAGTGAGTTGAGAGTCTAATTTAGCTGAAAACGGGATTTCACCAAATTTGCATTTGTGATAAAACATTCATCGACATCGCTGTAAAACCAGCCATCCTAAAGCGTCGGAAAGATTCACAGTGGGACACTAGACGTGTGAGAGATTGATGGATGGATGGATGAAGGGATGGAATGGATCGTTTGGCAAAAACAGGAGGGGTTTGGGAAAGGAAGCACACAAACTGGTGCAAGCCTGCTGAAATTAGGATTTGCCGATTTCGACGTAAAATAGACGTTTTCAGCGTGCATGGACGACTAAATCACAACATTGGGGGAGCGCTCGCGTTTATGGCAGAGCTGCACATGCATACTTCATGTGCTTTATTTCCCCCCCGTGGCCGCCGATTTGGCTCACAAGTGCACTCCTGTGAGCGCTGCCACGGCAACCTCATTACCTGCAGTCGGTAGACGCGCCTCAACTGGGAAGACCGTGCACTAACAACGTCGGCATGGGGACAGGAAGGAGGGATGCTGAGACGGTGGGGGGGGGAGGGGCGGGGGGTTTCGGGGATGTGGGCAGAGGGCGTGATGGATGGTGATGAATGAGGGGAGTCAGGCGGATTGGGAAGGGAGCCTTGGAGATATCAGTGGGGTGGGGTGGGGGGGTGATAGAGAGAATGGGCAGGCAAGAGAGAGAGCGAGAATGAGAGAGAGAGACACGAGTTCGACATCTCAGCCTCGTCGCCCCGGGAGAGTCGGAGATTAAAGGAGGATGGTTAAAAAGAGATAGACTGGGGGGAAGAGCGGGAAAAATAACTCCTTGTGGGCGAGAGAGAACGAGTTTCCCCCAAAACACTTGCAAATGGACAGAAACCACCAGCTGAGCAGGGGAGCGAGCAAGATGGGGGGGAAGAGGAGCAACGCGCTGAAACCATCAACCGGAACATTTTACAGCTAATCGAGGCAGATACAGTGAGGGAGGGTGTTTCCTCTGAGGTGATAACCTTCGGAAGGTAATATACAGTTGTCAGGAAGTTGGATGGTGATGTAGGGTGCGCGCGTGTGTGTGTGTGCGTGCGTGCATGCAGTCTTCAGCTTATCGAGAGAGAGAATAAATATCAGGCAGAGACCGTATTTAATGAGAAAGATGTGCATCGTAAGCGCTAAACACAAATAGATAATCATGATTATCGCCATCAGACGTAACGAGATGCAAATCCCATGCATTCGATTACCGCGCGTCGGTAAACGTCAGCATAAAGCTGCAGTAGCAACGGGCGAGGCGATAACCTGCGAGAATAGACGAGAGAAAGCAAGAACAGAAGAAAAATAAAAACAGGAGTCATTTCTCACACTGCGTCTTGTGTTTACACCTGTGTGGGCAGGAGCAGGGAGAAACTGAAGTGGAATGCCCAGGGCGGAGTGAGATGTGAAAGGTTACGTGTGAAAGGTTTCCTCAGACAGAAAAGCTAGAATGAGGGAGGGGAAAAAAAAAAAAAACCCCCAGCAAACAGCAGGCTATGGGGAAGACAGCCGACACAAACACACAATTAAAGCGTCAGAGCAGCAGTAAGAGAAGAAGAGACAGGCATGACATGGCAGCATGCCAGGTGTGCCACTTAATGGAGGCATTTCACCGTAGCATCACCTGCTAGCCTGCTAGCATCGTGCTAGACCCCCAGACCCAATCACTAGTCACTCCTTTGATCTGATCGAGAGACCGCTACAGGATTAAATCACCTAAAATGCATTATACTGCACGTTAGACATAAACAATACTTAAATGAATAACCAAACACTATCAACCTTAAGGCATTATAGCCTGTTTATTTCAACTTGTTGCTTGTGGGATCAGCACCACAGGCGTCTACGGACACAGCAGGTACGCATTAGCTCCCCGTAGACACAACAGAGTGTGAAGGCATGGTGGTGGGAAGACAAGATCACACGGGGAAAGGAGAAAGCGGGGAGAGATCACGAACTAACTAGACTGATGAAGGTAGACTATTGTTGTTGAGTAACAAAATAGCAATACAGAAAACAATAAGGTTAAAAAAGTGTCTGCATGGTGGCATTAGGGATTTGCTACCAAAAGAAAAAAGAACACAATTACTATCCAGCCTCCACTAATATGATCAATGACTTATCGAACAATGCGAGTGCAGGCCGCATTAACAAAAAAAAAACATTGTAGATACAAACCGCCTTCCTCCTCCAGAGAGATCAGAGCTCCTCTGATACGAGACAGAACATCGATGCCGTAAGGCTCTGGTTTCCGACATGGCGAACGTAAGCCGCGCCATCAGATGTTGTTAATAGGGAAATGTGTTTACAAGACCTACGGTTTTAGTGATGAAGTCCTGACACCTAATGCCACTATCTGTAGGAGGGAT
The DNA here is from genome assembly GCA_027564635.1 of Typhlichthys eigenmanni. Lineage (NCBI taxonomy): Eukaryota > Metazoa > Chordata > Actinopteri > Percopsiformes > Amblyopsidae > Typhlichthys > Typhlichthys eigenmanni. The sequence goes on from JAODUK010041601.1 coordinate 6,102, forward strand.
TGGGCGGAGGGGGTGAGAGAGAGAGAGAGGGGGGGTGAGAGAGAAAGGGGAATGTAATAAAAAGGACAGATGAGGCTAGAGACAGAGCGCTGACAGACAATGAATGATAAGACGACGGCGACAAAGAAGGTCATTATGTCCAGTTATGTGTACGTCGACAAATTTGCCTGGCCCAAATATAAATATATATACACACTGTGTGTGCGTGATGGAGGGGTGTCTGCATGAGCGTTTCCCATTACCCCCCTCCCCCGCCCGACGATGGCATCGTCCATCACGATGCATTATTGTCGACATCGACCGATGCCAATTCCGTAGACATCGCCCAAACACAGTGTGTTCACTGCAATGTTTTCTTTTGTTCTTTGCTATCATTAATCACCACACAAGAGACTGCACACACAGAGAGAGAGAGAGAGAGAGAGAGAGAGAGAGAGGGGGAAGGGAGAGAGAGAGTACAGAAAGGGGGAGCGAGAGCGAGAGAGAGAGAGAGAGTGAGCGAGAGAGAGAGAGAGAGAGAGAGAGAGAGAGAGAGAGATCCATGTTAGTTTGAGTTGAATAGCGAAAAGAGGAAGGAATCAATGAAGGAAAAGAAGGAAAGACAAACCGAAGAGCAGTAAAAGAGGACAAAAGACGAGGGAGCGACAGAGAGAGTGGAGGGGAGAGATATACAGTGGCCCGTAAAGACCACTTTCTCTACAGGCCACAGAGGAGAGTTGAAACGCAAGAGAGATTAACTGATACGTGGGAGGGAGAAAGAGAGAGAGAGAGAGAGAGAGAAAGAGAGAGAGAGAGAGAGAGAGAGTGTGTGTGAGTGGGGGGCTTGGCACCTGGTCCCTGGAGAACCATGTAATGAAGTCTTAAAGTGTGATGTCAATAGTCCCGTCAGCCAACATCACAGAGCCCCAGCAAGGCAGGATTTACTATCCAATATAGTAGTCACCTTATTTTACAGACAGCCAGAGCAGGAGGGAGGGGGGGGGGACGGGGGGACGGACAGAGATATGGTTTGACAGCCAGCAGTCAATATGAATGCTGCCTCACAGAGGCCATAGGAGGAAGAGAGGGAGGGAGGGGGGAGAGAGAGAGAGAGAGAGAGGCAGAGGCCATATCTAATGAGAGCGTTTACGACGCACGCGTATGAAAAGATCTGACGAATCTTGAATGCAGACCAAAGCAATGCGTAACCCCTCCCTAAACCACTCCCCTCTCTCTCCCATCATCCCTCACTCTCGGCATGCACGGTCATGTGCGGTGTCAGGGGCACCAGGCCAGACCGAGCGGAGATGGGGAGAGCGTGACACAGAAACACAGATAAGAGGGGAAATACCGTACAAATGAGTGGAAGAGATAGAACGGAGGAAGAGATGGACAACACTCGCAAATCTTCTCTCCCCCACCCTCCCTCTCTGATAATTACCCAATTTGTTGTTGTCAGCCTTGAACAAACCTGTCTCTAGCGCCCACACCACGTCTGTGTTTGTACGCTAGCCTTAGCAGGACTGAACCACAATTAGAAACACACACACGGTCCCGGTGGATAGCGTGGTGTGTGTGATGGCAGCGCTGGCAGACTCGCATGTAGACACGCGCGCGCGCACACACACACACACGCGCAGTAAAATACATTTGAATAATGCATTTATGGCGAACGGCGTACCGTCGACAACGAGTGCGTTTTTCCCCAAACATGATCGGCCATGCCGTTGGCATTTCAGCCTGTTGGCCTGTCGGTGCTGTCAAACCAGATTACGAGTGGTGATTCACACCAGAAAGGTTACAGGTGCGTGCGTGCGTGCTCTCTGGTGTCTGTGGCAGAGTGTTGCGGCCAGAAAAACAATAGATAAACAAGGGGGAGGAAAAACGACGGGTTTGAGGGGAGATGAGATCAAAGGAAAATTGAAGGGGTCGGTTTGGGGGCGGGGTTGGGGGATGAGAGCTGCGAGAGAGTATCAGGCAAATTAAATAATGATCGCAGTGGATCGGGGGGACGGGCAGGCCAGCAGAGGAGAGAGTGACCTTGGATCACAGACCGGAGAGAAGCTGACGTAATCGGTGGAGTGCGATCCCCACGGGGTTGGAAGCGGACATTTTGAAGCCAGCGATTACTAGCTTCATTTAGCTGGGGCCACATTTTGCAGCAAAGGGAGGGATCAACCGTGTTGATTCGCTGACTGAACCACTTATTTACAGTATCATGCGATTGGCTACATCAACTTCTGTGTGCGCTTAATACAAACAACGGTGTTCATAATTGTGCTCGTCACGCTCATTATGCAGACTGAAAGTGGATGTATTCAGTTCGCGAGGAAAAACAAATGACTTTGCATTTGTCAAGAACAGTCGGGAGTCTCATTCATTTTGGAATTAACCACCTGTTGGTATGTAGAGGAAGTGCATCTTAGGGTTGAGTAGTCTGGGGAGGGGGAGAGAGAGAGAGAGAGAGAGAGGGGGCGGGGTGGGTAAACCTCACAGGGAAAGTTAGGAGGATGGACAGATACAGTGCGGAAGGGAAAAACTGAAGGAAAAATTTAAAGATGCTGCGAATGAAGCCACGTGCATTTATCTGATTACAAGAATGACTCAAGGCCTCAAAACAGAAAACAGTGACACACACACACACACACACACACACACAGTGACTCAATCAACTGTCAACTTGCCTCCAGGATTTATCCCCCACCCCACCCCACATGTTGCTGAAAGGCCTTTAAGCAGCCAGTGTGTGTAGAATCCAATCCGTTCCACGTGAATATGCTGCAGCTCATTAGACCGTCGCTCTTTGAAAGGAGGAGCCAAGGTTGTTGGCGGCGTACTACGTTCTGAGCTCTGCCTGTGAAGGGTGTAATGTGTCTGGGGCGTGTCTATTCGGCCGCGGGGGTGCAGTTTGTGCCGGCTCCGCGGCTGCATACTAGCGCACGTGTCTAGTCTATTTCACGCCGGAGATACGATTTGAAAATCCATTGTCTTTACCACTCAGCCAGAAGAGAGGATTTCAAGGAGCAGTTTAATAATCTGGTGTGATTGATTCTGCCCGAAAGACCTGTTGTTTCCTTATAGATATTAAATTGCCATGCCATAAATATATCAAAAGGAGTATTGTGGCTTCAATTATCAAAGCAGTTATTCTTCTGATATACACTATGCGTATTTATGTTGTTAGTGGCTTTTGTTTCACACCAAATAGACTAACTGAAAGACAAGGTGGGCACTTAGAGTAGCATCAGCCCCAGAACATGCTGGACATTGTGAGTGTCATCACTTGTTTCCCCTTAGAGGGGTTCTCCAATAGCCTGGTTTACCCACATACAAAACCCACTTTGTGAATAGGGTCTGGGCATGCTACATTGGCACTTATTTACATGTCTTTGCATTCTCATAGGCGTAGACCTCGTGTTCATTTTGAAGCTATTGGAACAGCCGTTAACCAATCCACAGTTTGTGTCGCTTCATCTCGCACTGCCATCATTTCGAAACAAATTCTTGACTTCAACGTCATCTCAATTAGCCACCGATTGGTCCTTCACCTAGAGTGGCTGTGCGAATGCTATAACGACCATAGGTTTTTTGCCAGACTATGATCTCAGCAAGCATTGAGCTGAGAGCAAACGTCGAGCAGTGCCAGGCTAGTACTCTTATGCCCAGAGGAGAATGCAGGTCTCTGGATACACAAATCCGCTATACAATGTGTCAGAGAGGTTTGCAGAGGTTTTCCTCTAGAGTGATTTTATTGCGACTGGTGGCATTTCAGCTATTATGGATGTACAGTTATAACACCGCTCCAAAAATCCCCACCATCATCCCACTGAATGCAGCTGGCACTGCACGTCTTTCTGGCACAGGTTGGAATGGAGATAAATGACGTGCGCTGGTACAGTGACGATCACCTTCAACAGCCTCTTCAGTGCATCACGCTTCACGTGAAGTCATCGTGCGGCTGATTGGCTGTCTTAATCACTGCTGCCCTGTATAGTCTAATGAAGAGGTTTCTTACCAGGGCAACAGAACCAGTGTCCTCTTTAAAAAAAAAATTTATATGAATATACACACTAATTGCCAATTTTGTGAAAATATTGCAGCGAGTTCGAGAGTAGCCACATGATCACCATATAATGCTGGTTTTAATGAGAGTTCCTGCTGAGCCTATCTGGATTTCACTGGCATCTCCTCTTTTTGCCAATGCTTACATGCTGTTGGGGTATGATTTTCTAATTGCAAAATTCATTAGTAAACTGGTATCAGCAACCAGTAGATTTATGCTAATTTGGGTCTTCTCTGCATTGCTAGTCAAGATTCCGCAGGTGACATGCAAAAATCACGACTGCGATGTGAAAGCATGCTGGACTGTAAAAGCAGCCACTTCCTGTTCTAATACAACTATAGCCTATAATATCCCTCGGGAATAACTGTTACATAATATAATGGAAATGTTGTCCTGATTTCGCTCCCCCCCCTCGATGAGAGGGAACACCAGTGCCTTTTTGCTTCGCCAAATAAGGGGCCAACGTTAAAATGTCTCCTGTATTCGGCTAACTCTGTGGTCGCAAAGACGCTGAGCGATGACGTGCCATTATTTATTACCACGCACAAAGACTAGTGCGGAGGCAGGAGAGATATCCACATCTCCCCTTTGCTGTATTGTAGATGTAATGGGCGACGGGCGTCTTTGTGCTCGTCCGTGTGTTTGGTGGGGAAGGGGGGCGGTGGAGAGCTGTTACAGGTCCCGATTGTGCAGAAGATGGTAAATGTTTGGAGTGTGTGTGCGTGTGTGTGTGTGTGTGTGTGTGTGTGTGTGGGGGGGGGGGGGCGTGAAGTGGTCTGGATGGAGCGGGCTAGAAAAACAGAGGGACCGCTATTGTGATGCCTTTGATGTAGCATGAAAGGCCAGAGGATTAGGTAGGAGAAGAGAGTAACGTTACATAAGTGAAAAGATAATTACACACACAAACGCCCCCCTCATACCGACAACCTAAATAAAGCATTCTTCTTTTCTGCCCCCTACCACCCCACCTCGCATTGGTTCGTTCCGGCTACTGCTGGTGCTCCAAGCTGAAGTGAGCGGCTGTAGCATATCTCCTCTGTCTCCCACATAAGCACTCGTAGCGTGGACACGTTTGCAGACACAGAGACGCACACATTACTATATGTATGACTCAGTGGGGGACTTGCGCCATCTTTGTCATCCCCAGCTAAATCGCCCAGCGCCTCTCCGCCATTCGTAGATCTCAGCAGTCAAAAAAATTGTGACAAAAATGGCACGCCGTTTATGCTCGCTCGTCAACTGAACAGGCGCAGAGAGCCTCCTTATCATATGCCTGTTTAAGCTCTCTCTCCGTCAATAGCCACATTTTCTCACTCGCGGCCCCCCCCCCACCTCCCACCTCATCCCCTATACGCCAGCCCGCTTCACTTCTAACCAGCCTCTCAAAAACTATCAAATAAATAAATAAAAACCCCGACGCAATCTTGCTTAACTGGTCTAAACATCCACGGCGGGCTTAAAACACTTTGCACCTAGCAGACCTCGTCAAGCAACTTCGAGCGGCCATTTTGTTTCCGTTGGGGTTTTAACTGCATTCTCCCCGTCTCCCGCTTCCTCCCCAGGATCCTGCCGTCCACCGCAGACCGCTTCCTTCTGAAGAACCTGGTGTCGGGCGTCGACTACAACTTGTGCGTGCTGGCCATCTTTGACGACGCCGTGACGTCGCTGGCGGCGACCAAGGTGCTGGGCTGCACCTCCTTCTCCACGCAGGACGTGTACCCGGCGTGCCGCTCGCTGCAGGCGCACTTCCTGGGCGGCACGCTCACCATCCTGGTGGGCGGCGTCGTCGTGGTGACCCTGCTGGTGTTCACCGTGGCGCTCATGGTGCGCCACCGCGTCTGCAACCACGGCGACCACCTCATATGCCACGAGAGCGGCGGCGACGGCGGCGGGGGAAGCGAGGCCGGGGTCTGTTGCCGCGGCGGCGGGGGCGGTGACAAGGGCGGCAGCGTCTCCGGGGACGTGATGATGGTGGCGCTGCCCAACGGGCTGACCTCCAAGGGGGCCGGGGAGAAGGACGCGGCGGAGCCCGCCGCCCCTCTGCCCCCCAAGCTGCCGCCCAAGCCCCGGGCCAAGCCCCGGGTGGACCTGGAGCAGTTCCTGTCCACGGGGGAGGTGGTGTCCACGGCCATGGGGGCCGGGGGGGACAAGGGGGACATGGCCCTGGTGGTGCACCAGAGGAAGCTGGAGAAGATGCCCCTGTTCGACCCCGAGTCCGACAGGACCCCGCTGTACTACTCCCCCTCGCCCCCCTCCACGCTGCCCCGACAGGCCCGGGCCCGGGAGCGGCCGCGGCCCCGCCTGGAGCGGGAGCTGGCTCAGCGCGCCAGCTTCTCCCTGGCCACGCCCCTGCGGGACGCGCGCCTCTCGGGCTGGGCGGTGACGGCGCGCGGCGCCGACCGCTGGAACTCCTCGCAGGCCTACCGGGGCCCCGGGTCTCCGCCCAGCCCCCCCTCCTTGTCACCCTGTGGCGGGGGGGCGCCGGGAAAGCGGCGCCACTCCCTGGACATGGGCTCGCCCGTCGCCATGGCGGCGGAGGCGGCGGCCAGCGCGGCCAAGCGCTACGGCGCCGTACGCTACGCCAAGCGTCTCAGTGTTGTGTGGACGCGCCGCAGCCAGTCTGTGCACGGCATGCTGGTGCAGTGCGCCGCCGGCGCCGGCAGCGCCTCCTCCATCGCCGCTAGCGACGAGGAGGCGGGGGAAGGCAGCGGCGGCGGCGGTGGTTTCCAGCGGGGGTACATCCACGCCTACAACACCACCAACTCAAACTCCAACGCGAGCAGCGGGAAAGACCGGGGCGGGGAGAAAGGGAAGGGCAGCCGGGGAAGCGAGGAGCTAGAGGAGAGCGTGGTGTAGCTAGCAGAGAGGAACCCACACGGAGCGAGAGGGAAGAATAGCGGCGAGCTGAGGCAGGCCACAGAAATAAACGAGGCGAGCGGGACGGACGCCGGCTTTGCCGTTCACCGGGAGGCTTGAGGAGGAGCAGGAAACGTGCACCTTGGGGAGGAGCGAGAGAGGCTGGGAGCTCGGGGGGGTGTGTGGGGGAGGGGAGACGAACTGAAGAGCCACACTTAAGTGGAAGTAGCGGAAACAGAGAGGAGGAGAGATCGAAGGTGTGAGGGGATGACTTTTAAATGCCTCCTCATAGCAGAGGAGAAAAAAAAGAGAGAAGATATGTCTTAAATAAAAGATAAAAGAGGGAGGTACTGAAGACAGTAAGTTGATACAATGAAGGGGAGGGCATTGTGAATGAGTGATGGAGCAAAGGACAGGGGGAGAGAGAGAGAGAGAGAGAGAGAGAGAGAGAGAGAGAGAGAGAGAGAGAGAGAGAGAGAGAGAGAGAGAGAGAGCGAGCGAGCACACTCACAGGAACAGACTCCCCACTAACGTTTTGCCGCATCTCTGGTGACCCGGCCTAAACTACACAAGGATTTACACTAGATCGAAACGCACAACACCACCAATAACAAGCCCCCGGCCCGGCCTCCTCACCGTGAAGGACTCCACGGCAACAGAACATTTTTATGTTGTCATTTGTTGGTAATCCTCCGAACGGACAACTTTTATGTTTTCTTTTTTTTGGCGGCTACTGTCGAACTCTGTTTTCCACGCTCGTCGATTGGGACTCGTCTGACCTCTGTGCCCGGACAGAGGCCGCGGCGTCGAGTCTCGGGCTTGTCGTGCTGACGGATTATGAGGGCATAAATACAGGGCCGGGCAGTCAGACACGATCAATCGATACGGAGCGGTCGGGGGGAACGGACTGTCACAGAGGTTATTAAGAGGAGCACAGATTGGGATTACAGTAAAGTCAATAATGGATTACAAAAAAAGGCAAGGGGCAGCAGAATATGATGGATAGTGTCTGTGCGGGGGTCAAGATTGACGGATGCTAATGGACCAAACATGGACAAATGCTAACGGGTGCATTATTTCTGACGTCAACTGTGGCAGTGCGGTCCGGGTTTGTGTGACTTTTCAGGGCAACACAGAACAACGGAGGGGAATTTCAAAAGGAGGAAAAAGACTGAAAAAGACTAAATCAAAGCTTACATCTCCTTTTATCGTCACATCACAGATTACATTGTGCAACATGACGTCACTTTTCACTGAAGCAGAGGAGAAATGTTTTCAAAAGGAGTGTTGCGGTGGGAGGGAGTTTGGCACAAAAAACACAAAATGGAGATCACTCATTATGTAAAGTCATTCCAAGGACCAAAGCAAAAATGGGCCAATGGACAATATATACTTAAACAAGACTTCTGACAGACAGAAGAGAACTTGGAAGTAAATATAAATATATATATATATATATATATATATAGTTATATATAAAAAGAAAAAAACACAATGTTACTTGTTACGATGTTACTGCGCCATGTGTTCTGTTTTTTTGGTATTTCGGAGTTGACATTAGGATCATGTTAACATTTAAAGTGCAATCTTCTAAGATTAGCAGCAGAAATACCCATGATTAGGGAAAGTTTAAAAAAAACAACGTTAAAAAATAAAGGAATAAAGCTCACGGCTGCAGCAAACTGCTAGATTGGGGGGTGGGGGGGGAGAACAAATGCATATTGCCAGCATCAGACAGATGTAAGTACACTAGGGAAAGCCAGTGACACTAATGATGACGACTTTTAAACATTGTTGGTTCCTTTTTTCCCATTTTCATTTCGCCAAAGTTGGTATTGTTCTCTGAACTTGATATAATGAATAATAAAACTGCATATATGAAAAAGATGACAGCTTGGTTAACAAAAGGTGTGTGTGTGTGTGTGTCTGCATGTAGCAAAGTGTTTGCTACACCATCTAATCCCAATCCACTACTAAAATAGGTTCACCAACTGTTAAAATCAGGACCAATTAACCCACGCAGATGGGAGTCCAGGTGAAAACACATTAACGTCGCATTGCGTCTCAATGTCCTTATCCGAGCGTACTTGTGAGCACACCAACGCTTGACGGCTTCGCAGGGAATGGGTTGGAATTTTGGACACTGGTCAAGCATAATGTTAATGCTAATATAATTAAAATTTGTTCATGAGCGGGTAAGCTAGGACATGAGAATGTGTCGCCAACTGTCAAGAGAACTAATATGTGAACGAGGTCGTTCATTAAGCTGGGGACAGCGACACAGATACAGGAAAATGTACAAAACACCGAAAAAAAAAACCCAACATAATTTGAGTTGTAGCTTTTTCAATTAGCATATGCAAGATGTCTCCCGCTACACGACTGGATTCATTGTATTCCGGATGAAGAATTCCAATATTAGCAGCAATTAAAAGCGAACAGTTACCCAGGCAGAAACTCCTTGGTACGGCAGCAGACGAGAGCCGATTGGACAGGAGGTCACACGTCAACTGACGGAGGCCCAGAGCGGGCGTCTTGCCGGAGAGGGTGAGACAGGTTGGCCTCTCTCTCTCACACACAAACTGCAGACACCGCTAATCACTAATACTAATAATGGGAGAGCAGTGTTGAAGCAGTGGGGAGAGAGAGAGAGAGAGAGAGAGAGAGAGAGAGAGAGAGAGAGAGAGAGAGAGGGGTAATAAACAGACAGATTAGGCTAGAAAGAGCGACCTGACATGTGAAATGGTAGCGCGATGATGAAGCAGGGAAGGCGCTGAAGAACGTCATTATGTCCACTTTTTGCCTGGCCCAAATATAAATACACACACACACACACACACACACACACGTGTGCGTGACGGAGGGATGTCTGCATGAGCGTTTCCCATTATCAGGGGGTGTTGTGTGCGCGTTATGCCGTGTGTGTGTGTGTGCGCACGCGTGCTTGCACGCACGCCAGTGTTTTGTTGTTTCTGTTCTTTGCTTGCATTCATCACCGCACAAATAAAAGTGAGTTAGTCATCTTTCGCCAGTTATCCTAGATGACTGCTTTTTGAGTGTGAATTTGTATTGACGTGGGTGTGCGTGGTGCACCCTAATAAACTCAGCCACATGGCAGACGGTGTGGCCTCATTCATGACCATCAAGTGTGACCAGGGGAGAACGAAGCACAGGTGCTCATGCTGGGAGGAGGGGAGGTGCATTCTGGGACTCTTTAGCGTCAGCTAAAAGCAGAGAATGCACCCTGCAAAAGTCAAAGAGCACTGTATCTATCGGAGTGAGTCATACAAGCGTGCGTGTGTGCGTGCTGGGCAAGACAACAACTCGCTGCACCAAGGCTCAAGGCCAGACGCTGTCCCAATTTGACACTAATTAAGAGAATAACTGAGCCACGTGCCTACGCGCAGAAGCGAACAGCTCCACTACCTTTAATCTATCAGTTGACACGTGCACTCTCATGTTGCGTTTTGAAAATCTAATCAGACGTTTGCTTACTGCTTTATACCAGTGTGCACAATACAGTATAATGCATGTATTCTTAAATGAAGAGGAGACTGCGATTATTTATGTTTATCAATAACGTTGTCGACTGTTCAAGAAACAAGAGTTGCTACAAATATTGCCTTCGCTAGTGTGCCGCCTTGCTACGACAAAGTATTTCCTCTATGAAGGATATACAGTGTGACACATTGTTTACAATTAAATTACACAGGACTAACGTCCTTCTTTAACTCAACACCTAAAGAACTGCAAAGGAACACAACAGAGATGCTTTGACTAATAACAATACGCCACTGCACACTGTATACTAGATTGACAAAAATACAGTATGGTCGTACAGTATAAGGCCAAGATCATATTATTGGGATGATTATATCGCTACATGTCGACAACAGACTGTGGGCAGAGCTAACGCTAATGGTTTACTGCTCTCCTAGTGTCACGGTTCATGTCAGGCCAGGTGAATGTTCATGCCAATTTCCCTCATTTTATTACTGCATGCAAAGGATCCCTTTGGAGGCGTACACACATGAACCTAAAATAATGTACTGTAACCATTTGATTGTATACTATAAACCACTTAACCTGCGGTTTTACGCATGCATATTTGCATGCTGGATGTCACCCTCTTAAGGAGACCTCCCCAAGGGCGACGCGGCCAAAAGCATTTGACAGCGCGACTTCTCTCGCGCCCAGCACAACGTGGGCAGACAAAGGGGTGGCGGCTGACAACAAAAGACAAATGAAGAGGTAGAAAGATGGAAAGCAAGTGAAAGTTGAAAAAAGGTGATACGAGAGAGAAAGAGAGAGAGAGTAGTAGGTCGGAGGGGAGCGAGCGGTACATGGAATTAGATGGCGGGGGAGAGGGAGCTCATCCGGCAGACATGATTAAACGATATACGACGTGGAGCCTCAATTAGACCTTTACCTTCACGCGTCGCTTCTCCTCTTTTATATATCTCCTCCTTGCCTTCACGCAATCTCTCTCTGTCCAATCTTTAATTCAGCCCTCTATGTAATTTGCTTCGTCCTTCACCTTTAGCTGACTTTTATCTGTTCAGTTCTCTGCCAGGCGCATTGGCACTTGACCCCCCCCCACCGCCCCATATCCCAGCACTGTCTCTTAGTCTCTAGAAGGTCTTATTCGTTCTGCTCGTCTCGCCGTCCTCTATGGAATATCATCAACCAGCTTCCTAGTTTCCTCCCCTCGTATCGGGGCCTGCCACCCCTCCCTGTCTCTTTGACTGGCGATATTAATATTCTCCTTACGGCGCGCTTCTCCCCTTCTCCACCTCTACCCATTTCCTGTCAAGTCAATACGACCCAGCCTGCCCCTCTTGACTCGCTGCCGCCGGAGCGCTTTAATATTAGTGCCGCGCTTCCGCAAATTCCATTCCGATACGCAAATACGCTTTGACGTCGGCTCTTTCCCTTTCTTTCTTTGTCTCCCTTCCTTCATCTCCGTTTGGGTTTAATTGCCCCTCGTTCCAGGACATGTTCCTCTTTTATCTTCCAATTCAACAAAAACACGCCGCTGATGTGTGAGCTAGCATTTATACCGTACGTTATTCAAGCTACGCGCTCTGAAAGAGTTCTCCATACAGTGGCGTCGCATTTAACAAACACACCCGGTGTCTTCTTTAACTGCTCGGGATCAGATTTACTAACTTTACTAACTCAAGGTTTTTATTTATGTCCTCCATCTTTTCACTTGGTCAAAAACACAAGGTCAAATATTTTGAGCAAACATCCACAGGCTGCATTCATGTTTTGCTGAATTTTTTCACAATGGCTAAAATTATTTATCCAGTTTTTCCCCCCCCATCACGTCAAAGATTGTTTTGCTGGCACTTGGGACCTCAACACAGACAAGACAACCCGAGGTGCCATTACAGAAGGAGAGGAAGGAAGCAAGGCTATAAGTGACCTGACTGTCAAAAACTTCAAATAGCACTTCGCCAAAATGGCAGTGGACGGCAGGAAAGACAACACCAAAGGTTCCATTAAACCAAATGGGGATGAGCTTCATCCCGGGAGCTCTGGTGGGAAGCCAGCTGCTGAACCAGAGATCAGGGGTACCTCCCTGACTGAAAGCAATCACTGCCTACTGTGGCAAAAGTTTGAAAAAGCTCACAAGGAGTCGAACTTCAAGGGTCCCATTAAAAGCACCACGGGGATCAGCCTGGACACTCTAGTGAAACAAAGATTAGAGAAGATGGAGGGAGGGGTCACACTTCACAGCCAAGCAGTGCTCCTAGCTCCTAGCATAAGGCGTTATGATCCCTAAAGCCCAACATATCTCCCCCTCTGCCACGGATGAAGGGTTGGCCTCTTCAGAAACCCCGACCTCCACCACGCACCAAGTTAATTGTCCATTACACTATAAATTCAATTCATTTGACTTGATTGAATGATGTGATTTAAGGTTAGAAGGGTGTGAGGGCAAGATTTCAGAATAATTAGAATATATTTATCTGTATTAACCACGCTGGTTGGGGCAGGACCTTCAGATGGGAGTCATTTAAGCCATCATTAAAAGTTGTATTTTATTTATTTAGTTATATTTTAGTTTAAATGTAATTCCCTCATTGTTTTAAACAGTTAATATGAAGTGTGAAGAGGATGAAGATACCTGTCCTGTATTAAATACGTACAGGTCATGGTGATCAACAAGGATCAACACTTTTGTTATAATGGATGCTTTACCTTCAAATGTTAGCATCGTTTAAAAGGCTTTCATCCAAGGTAGTGAGGTACTAACATGATCGAATGACAATAAACTAACTAACTAACAGTGAATTATGGTTCTAATTGCAGTTTTGTTCTTTTCTATGTTCATTTCATAAAAATTATTATTACCTCATTTTAGTTTGATATAGGTTCTAGGTTCCTTGGTTGTATCACAGCCCGGGAATAGATGAGGGTGACACTTATTTTATGCAGTCATTAGTTTGTCTCTCTTTCCTTTCACTTCTGAGTTTGAGCCATGTGTAAACACATTCATGGGTAACGAATAGCCTCCATTGATGGAATGTATCCATGAACTTTGAAGAACCTTGACAAGCGGGTTCCCCAGAGAGTTTACAACTGCCAATTTTTCCTCAAAGTCTTGAATCTCCATACAGCTTTAAAAAGCTAACAGACACGAGAGAGAGCGAGAGAGAGAGAGAGAGAGAGAAAGAAAAAAAAGAGTGGATATGTCTTAACCAAGTACATTACACTACTAAGATGCAAAGGTGGAAATGGGACCCGTAATGTTAGTGGTATTCTCCACCCAGAGTGCGAGCAAAAATAATTTCATAACCCAGGTGTTGACATTGACACAGCTGGAATTTCTGCAATCAGCCTCCACATGTGATACATCTAGTCCATATAAGTAAACGAAGAAGAGCTCTGATATAGCGAATCAATTTGTGTTATAATGATCCGTTTGTTAGTTAGCATTAACTGCAAAAAGGACAATATTATTCAGTGAACTAGATTTGATGACTACATAGAGGCGTTTGTCTACCTGGAAACATTAGCAGGAACAACCTGAGAGCATTTGATCACCTTGGGATCAAGAATATAATGTAGACTACATCACAATATATCATTTCCCACTATAACACTGTACGTGTGATTTTTATTCTTACATCTTGGCAGATATACACTGTCCAGCTCTAATTATAACCCTACAGTGGCGTTACGCCGCAGAGATATTGCATTATCAATTATTAAATTAATCAAACGATGCCATACACCTGTCAACATGCATGCCATACCGTGTTAGCACCCATACTGCCCGTAGGACAGGTGGAGTGACATTGCATGCTGTTGTTGGTTGCGGCTGGCTGTGAATAAGAAAATGCGTGCACTATGACGACGACAGATGAGTGGGGCTTTACACGTCTTGCCTGCTTCTGCTGCAGGTGTTGTAGGTGAATGTACTACGTCCACATTCGTCTTCCTTTCTAACCCCCACCCGTCATCCAGCCTGACAAGCTGCAGCCCAAGTCATGGCCTGGCGTGTATTCCTTTGCCATCTCAGCCTCCTTTGCTCCGTGTCCATCTCCGCTGTCATCCCGCTCCCTGGGAACAGGCGGACTTTCCCCTGACAACGTTTCAATCTACAGAGGTCTCCAGAGACCGGGTGGGGGGGGGGGGGGG
>JAODUK010041612.1:0-20648 GCA_027564635.1 Typhlichthys eigenmanni
AGACAAGGAGCGCTGGGGAAGTGCACGTCTGGAAACCGAGGGCGGGAGCACACAGGCCCCGGTAACTGTGGGGGGGGTGAGCCGCCCATCGGCGGCGCGGCCCAGACCGTTACAGTTACAAAGTAATCTCAAAGAGTTTACATATTCATCCGTCCACTGCAGATGATTTAGTACTTTGGATATCTGGCAAGATGTTTGCCAGTGAGCCCATGAACACCTTGAGAATGTTGCTAATGGCCTTGGAGGATATTTTGTAGACTGGAGAAACTATGGTTGAATTGTTGAACAAGTTCATGTGATGATGGGAAAAAGAGGAGCATGAGAGATTAGAGTGAGAAAGAGAACACATGCAGTGTGTGTGTGTGTGTGTGCGTGTCTTCTGTGTATGTGCGTGTCTGTGTGTGTATGTGCGTGTTCTCACATGTCTGTGTGTGTGTGTGTGTGTGTGTGTTTGTGTGTGTGTGTGTCCAGAGAAAGAAGGACCTGTAATGCACTACAAAGCCTGGAGAAACCACAGTTGCAACTTGATATCTATTTTGGACACTTTTGGCACATACTCAAAGGTGTGTGTGTGTGCGTGTGTGCGTGTGCGTGTGTGTGTGTGTGAGTGAGTGAGTGAGTCAGTGCATGAGAGAAAGAGAGAGAGAGAGAGAGAGAGAAGGGGGGAAACAGGAGAGACTGAGATGTCTGATGTAGTCTATTTAATCACCAGGTTTCTCAACATCAACTTTTATCTCTGTGTCTTGGTGTTTGTTTGAAGACTTTTGTATATCAAAAAATGAGACAGGCCACCAACTATAACACTATAATCATAGTAAAAACAAAAATATGTATACCGTACTTTATATATATTTATATCCAAACAAGTAAGGTCATTGGAGTAAGTGTTGTTACGTCATTGCTTAACTTTGTTAAATTAACTTTGCATAGTCTTACAGTGGATGTAGTCTTACATGTAGAGTTTGATACATTTACCACATTATTTGAATCATTAATTAGTTGCAATAGGCATAAAGCAATAGGGTTAACGGTATAGTCAGGGATTCTGGAGAAAGACTGTTGATATTTGATATTTGTCCCTTCAATGCCATAGGGTGCTCCACCTAACTAATTGGAAAAACATAATCTGGTGTAGAAACACCAGATTATCTTTTCAGCACAAATATGCAGCTAGCGGACAATGAGTAGATATTCACTGAACTTGACAAAACTTTTTTTTACCTTACAATCACTGACTTTACCTTTAACTGAAACAAGTTAAGTGTATTACAGCATCTACAATATTTGACACTTTTATACTGTACATGCAGAGGTGTGTCCAAGTCTCAAATCAATCTGAAAGTAGAATACAAAGTCAAGTCAGAAGGCATGTAATTAATCTAAACACTGTGATGAAGATATACTGTACGTTTAGAGGTATGTGTAATTCTGGCCACTGGAGGCAGAAATGATAATGAGGTCACGCATCGACTCGCAATTTACACATGCTGTAGTAAGATGTCAGAAATAATGTAAGAAGTAATGTAAGAAGTATGTAACAAGTAATGTAACAAGTAATGAAACAAGTAATGTAAGAATTAAGATGCTTGCATGTGCTTTGTTCAATTGTGTGAATTCAAGCACAATGCTTTAATGGTTGTTGTTCTGATTAGTTTAGGATTTTATTGGCACTGATTTGATCACATATATGATTTATCAATGAAAATATATCATACGTAGCAGCTTTATGCTACAAAATATGGTGATATACTGTATGTTATTTAGCACAAATAAGCATGATACAACTACTGCATTGAGTATGACTCTTTTGCGTTTCACCTAGACCTACAGTACACAGTGGTTAGTTACTGTGACAGGCAAATCATTTGGGTTACACTCTCTTCCAGAGCAGTAGATATTAGACAGCTGTACTTGCATGAAGCCAAATACATACTGCTATCTGAAATAAACAGAAGACACACTGTCCCTTGTTACTGTTGAGCCAACAGTGTGACAATCTGGCTTGACGACACGACATCAAACGGTGGCACGGTTGACAGTCCACGCTGCTTGACAGGACCCCGGAAGGAGCTGGTGAGCGAGGGGGTCCCAACAAGGCGAGGGAACGAGGGAGATACAAGATAAAAGGCACATGGTGGCACAGAGAAGTGAGGAGAGAGCCGTGGATAAGCAGAAGAGGAGCGAGGTAAACAGAGGAGAGAACCAGGGTGGGAGAAAGCGCCAGGCTTAGTAGTGGAGAAGACAGCAGCCTGTCTCTCTTATCCTCTCCTCTGCGCAGCCATAAATGGAGACTAGGCAGGGAGGAATGTGGCCTGACAGCTGAGAGAAGTAAAGGGGGTAGAGGGGGCTATCTCAGAGCTCACAAAGCGCTGCTGTTCACCCAGCCATAATGTTGAGCCGGCAGGCTACTGCTGTAGACCTGAACCGTAGTGATACAGCTCACCGCTCGGGCGTCTGTTCTGTCCCACAGCTCACAGGGCTCACACTTTAGATGTGGCCAATGTTACACCTGCACCTCAGTTTACCCTCTCTCCCAGCGCTGGCCATCGTTTGTGCCCAAAACTATTGAGTTTAGAACAATTGAGTTTAGAGTTCTGTCAATCTTAACTGTTGAGGCTCCACAGACATGGGATCGCATTGCTGTAGATTTCAATCAGAATGATAGACCTGATTTACACCAACCAAAGCAACCAGCCTTCAAACACTTGGATGAATCCCCCCACTGGTGAGCTTTTATCCCTGACTTTACACTCACTATACAGTTCAGGTTCAGCTATAGGCAGGGCAACATTACATTTACTACAGAAACTCAAAGACAAGCATGACATAACATAACACCCCCATTTACCTCTTTTCAAAAGAAGGCTAAAGCACAGGACACAGACAAATATCAATGTCACTAACAGAGGGGCTAGGTTAGCCTGCAAGAAAGGCTGTTTCAACCCCCGTCGAGCATATTTGAAATCTTGATTATTAGATTGTCTTTCCATTCAGTTGTTCTGCCGGTAAATCTGTTCATGTTAACTACTTAGATGTCACTGAGCTCCACTAAGGTGAGAGGCAGGGGCCTTATACTGTATGTGTGTGTGATGTGCTAGTGGCTTCATTGGTTACACACGTCACACCAAAGTGACACATTCCACTGTGACGGACAGAGGGGAAACCTCTACCTACAGTAAACAATGACAGCAGCAATCACCTAAGCAAACAGACAACCGCTTACGCTTACTGTAATTAAACAGGGCTCATGCTGGTCACAGTAGGCTTATCCTTAAACAGAAATACTACAGTGAGGATGTTTCAACTGACGTGATTAGACTAGAATAGTATCGTTTTAAGGACAAATAGCTGTAGGCAGCAATGCACGGCATACAGTACGTGACCCAAGTGAGGCGACAGATATGTTTAGCACCAGTCACCGGCAGGCTTTACTTTAGAAGCCGGGTGGGGAACAGTCAACAACCCTTCTTATTTTAAACTCCTCACAGCTAATTGGCTCAGATTCTTGCTTTCCTCCCTTTGCCCTGTTTGTTTGAAGGATTGCCACAGCAAAACATCCAGCTGTTGTGCCTGGCCTGCCAAATTAAACTCATTCATATACAGTCTGTCATGCTCTATTGCTCTCTCTACTATGCCATGTTAGATTTGAGAAACATTAGCTTGACCTTGAATGAGCTCAGTACATTTGTAGTGCTGCTGTTATACCACTGCTTAAAAGTGCTTAATTATTTTACACAATTAGTTATTATTCACTTGCTTTAATTCACCATAGTTAGGTGTATACTTACTTGAGGTCAATTTGACATAACAGTTTGCTTACATTTAAATAGCCATGGCTCCTTTCAAGACAATTCTCCAGAATGTGTTAAATATTAACTAAAAAGTTGAACTTCTACAAAGTACTTCAAAAGCATGTCCTTATAATTCTCAGACATTAAAGGGGTCCCTGAGCCCTATATGACTACTCTATAAGAGTGTAGAAAAACATATAATGGAAAGAAACACATTCAGTTAACTAGTATGTTGTCTTGATCTGACAGTTTGTTGGTGTTCCTGAGGCCTGATATCCTACAGACTGTCAGGCTTTCACTGAGAGAAGCCAGACCATGTTTGGCTATCCAGTGTACAGATTAACAAGGGATGGCTCAACTAAGCCAGCTGGCTCTTCTTGAAGACATTCCTGTTGCTGTCTGAAACATTCCCAAGTATAGACAGGAGCCATGTCACATCAACAGCAGGTGGGAATAGAGGGAGATATGCCATTGGCTGGAGACACGTTTCCCGTTCAACCTAAGAAGCCTCACTATGCTAGCTTGCACACATACAATATGAGTTGACATTTTGATCACTTTTAGATGTACTTATAAAAGGCATCTAATACTAGCCTTTGTGATTGATGTGGCTGCTGTCAAGTTAAATGTATTAATTTATTGTTTCATACCCATCTGTCTACAATGTCAAATGTATTCAAATGCAGTCAATTTGAGTATAGCCCCCTCAGAATCCCACAAATTGACCCAGCTTACTGTGCAAACGTGCATGTGGTTGTAGAGAGTGTAGGGCCATTTGAGATTCAAACTGAGGATCTGATGTCTCAAACCAAAACAACAGTATTCTTCTATGCTAGCTTGCACACATACAATATGAGTTGACATTTTGATCACTTTTAGATGTACTTATAAAAGGCATCTAATACTAGCCTTTGTGATTGATGTGGCTGCTGTCAAGTTAAATGTATTAATTTATTGTTTCATACCCATCTGTCTACAATGTCAAATGTATTCAAATGCAGTCAATTTGAGTATAGCCCCCTCAGAATCCCACAAATTGACCCAGCTTACTGTGCAAACGTGCATGTGGTTGTAGAGAGTGTAGGGCCATTTGAGATTCAAACTGAGGATCTGATGTCTCAAACCAAAACAACAGTATTCTTCTAATCCTGGTTGATAGAACAATTAAAGCAACAGTAGCGCTGCTCGATTATGGAAAAAATAACAGTCATGATTATTTTGGTAAATATTGAAATCACGTTTATTTAATATGATTACTAATTGACTTTGGAAAGATGTTGCATTTACTGCACCTAAACAGTGAAACAAATGAACAGTGAAAGCACCTTCAACTGTTAAATGTCCCTTAATATTTTTCACATTGATCTTTCACTTGTGAAAGTGAGCGTGCGCCTGTCATTCAGAACACAAGACATAATAAGAGTTTACTTGCAAAACGTAATGTGCAAAATAATTGTTTTCATTCGATTATATTGTTTTTGTAATTGTAGGAGCCGCAGCCCTAGGCAACGGTAAACCATAGGCTGACATACATGTCTTATTAATAACGACAAGGTTGCCCTATACCCAAAACACAGTCAATCTAACCAACCGGTGCCACACATGGCTACCAGATGCTGGTCTGTATCAGGCAGCCAGTGATTATGGTGCTGTGTTTGCCTTAGTGCTGCCCAGCTGTCTGGGGAGAACCCCCCCCCACAGATGGATCTGCCACATATTCACTAATGACAACCTTGATGGAGGAAATCTGCTTCTACTCAAGGAAACGCACAAATCGTACAAATGGGAGCTATTATTAGTTGGGGCACTACTTGTATGTGTGTGTGTACGCGCGCATGTGCGTGTATGTGTACACTATACTGTACAAGCTAGTCTAGGCGAATTAGCGGAATATAGCCTGTGTCGGTTATAAATGTTGAAATAGTTCCTGCGTGCTTCACCTCTCTATGGCCCAGGGCAAAAGGTAAGCCATCTGTCTGGCTAATTTAAAGCTTCAGAGATTTATAACACACAAGGGAGTAAACTGTGTCTGTAGGTGTGTGTGTGTGCGTGTGTGCGTGTGTGCGTGTGTGTGTTGATAGCAAGACATTATTCTTTGAGTACATATGAACCAGAACTGACAGAGTGAGATAGACAAAGCAAAGGAGGGTTTACGTGAAAATTTGGTGTACAATTAACGAAATCATTCATGGCACCGCGGTACACTGTGTGATGTGTTAAGTACCAGACCAGTGTGTTTCTTGTGTTTCCAGACTGGAGTGGAGTTGACTTGGTCACACCTCAACGCAGGTAAACAGAGCAAGAGACAGACATGTGAATGAACAGAAATACAGACTTCCTGTCTCTCCTCCACAGGTGTCACGTGAATTCCAGATGAGGGTGAAAGTTGAACCTTTCATTCATGTCGAGAGCAATGTTTTACATCCGACCTATAGCACAGTATACCCATCCAGTTACATCTAACCTGTTGTGTGGAAATACGCAGGGACACTGAAGGAATAATGAATTCCTCTCAGATACTATCTGCATTATCTCATTGCACTAGACATCACATATTGCGTTATTATTACAATTAATTGTACAACAAAACGCCTTATTTAACCCATATTTCTTTCAAGAATACTCTCTGGAAACAAGTGCTATTGTAAGTTGTGGACCAACACAAAGATGGTCCACAACATTTATATTTTAGAGCTTTAGAAGGAATTATCTGTACTCAAGTTTCTAGTTACACTGTGGATATTAATATTAGGAAACATTAAAATCTCTAACTCTGGTCTTGTGCCAATCTTTAATCTGGTAATTTGTGGGTTAACCAATGACATTACAGTAGGAAACCAAAACAGAAGGGTTTGCCTACATTTGTTTTTAAAATGCATGCATAACTTGTGAAAAATAGGTTAAGTTAAAGGTATACATACCATAGCATAGTCATTCTCAAGTTTCCTTGCTAAATTTGATCTTAAAGCAAAACAGAAACACCTCTCCTTTCAATGCCATTGGGTGCTCCCTCAGAAGATCCGCCACATACATTGAAACATTGAAATCTAGTATATTGTTGATGTGTGCGGTCTGCACCACTTTGTTTGTGTTCCTATTTATGGAGCCAGGGCTGTGTCGAAGTACCAGATTATTAGTTTCAGCACGCACTGAGATAAGATAGTGGACTGTGAGGAGGGTCTGTCTGAATTTGACATAAATTGTATTAGCTTGCAATTGCTAACTATACCTTTAACTGCAATATTATAGCCTGAGACAGCTGTTAGCACTATTCCAATACAGGTGAGCTGCTAAATCAACAGACAGCTGGCTCATGTTTACAACCAAGGTTTAATAGGTCTGTGTGTGTGTGTGTGTGTGTTTGTGTCTGAGTGCATGCATAATTATAGACCAGCGAGATGAAGTCGCATGAAGGTAAAGGTCAACTTGGTCTCATTCACAAACCACTTCAATACACCAGCAACAACCACTACATCAATTCAAATAGATCATGTTGATATTACTGGTAAATGGACTGCATTCATAAAGCGCTTTACATTATTTGCCTCACCCATTCACACACGGCGATGTCAGCCATGCAAGGAGACACCTGACCACCAAAAGCAGTTAGGGTCAGGTGTCTTGCTCAAGAACACCTCAACACTTGGTGAGGAGTTGGCGGGGTTCAACCCAGCGAGTTCTTGATCACCTATCGCCCCGCTCTACCACTGCGCCACTTGCCTCCCCACCATACTATTAAACTGAACATAATTTGTATAAAGACATACCGGTAAACAGCCTTTTTGTCTTGTAGGCACGGTCCTCAAAGGAGATGTTTTTTCTTTCAGGCTCATTATATATATTATATAGTGACATATGAATAAAAACATGAATTTGTTTCTTATAGTCTCTCATATGGGGTAGGATAATATGAAATGCTTAACTGTTCATATAGTAATTGTGAGTCGTTGTCATTTTCAGGAACAGGGAAAACCCGACCTTATTTTAAATGAATGCGTATAGACTATAGAACGTTTCTTTTCAAATGCTGAAATGTCACAACAGAAGCATTGTTGGAACTTTATTCAATTCAAAAGATCCCTAGTTTCAACAGACTGTGCCCGAGAACCAACTAAAGCAGACAGAAATGCAGCAAAGATTGTATTTCTCATTCCATTCATGCTATACATTGCTGTGTTTATTGGTGACTTGCTAGCTAATCTGAGTATTATCGCCACCCAGTGTTATTTTACAGTATATTTACAGATAAAAACGTCTCCATGAAACAGCATGCCAGACATATAGCTGGGAACAGAGCACTACAGATGTCGTCCTATGTCGTCTCACAACTTAAAATAGGTATAAATGTGCAAGCATGAATGAAGCATGTATGAAATCACTCATTGAGCTGTCAAAGCGTGTTGGCACAGTCAAACACCCCCTGCCAACTTCCTAAGTCTTTCATCTCCTATCCCCCTCTCCAATTGCACCATTTCTCCTTATCCTCTCCCCCTATTTCTTTTCACACAGGCAGGGAAAACGTTACTTAGTGGTCTTTTCCTATAAACACAAATGTTCTCTCTTTCCCGCATCCCTCCATCTTTTCTTTCTGCTCTTTGTCGATCTACACTCCCTCTCTACGCTCCACCACCTATGCTGTCACTCCTGTAGCGGTGTGTGTGTGTGTGGCTGGCCCATTGTTCTTCAATACACTGAGTTCCGGGGGCTGGGAGAAAACACTCGCTCACTACCACCGCCTGATACCAGCCCATGCCTGCCCCTTACCTGCCCACGCTCACACACACACACACACACACACACACACACACACACACACACACACATATGCATGCACTCTCGAGCACACACACACACACACACACACACACACGCGTACACACACGCACACACACATCCAATTCCTACGTACAGGAAAAGTTACTAGGAAGGGATTTAACGTGGCATTTAGCCTAAGCCAAGCTCATGTCTGCTTTTTCATGTAAATGAACACACGCATGTGCGCACACACACACACACACACACACACACACACAAGCTTTAGGAACAAAAGGATCAGAAAAAAGGTTGTTCTCTATGCTCTTTTTTATTCAATTTAAGGGCATGTTAATGGAACAGTTGTTCACTCCCAAATATGAGAATGTATGCAATTGTATTACATGTTTTACAATACAACACAATACAACACATTATACCTCAAGACAGTGACCATACACACACACACACACAAATGATCCTGACTCTGACACGGGTGTACTCTCTCTGTCTCTCTCACTCACTCACTCACTCACTCACGCACGCACGCACGCACGCACGCACACACACACTCACACACTCACACACTCGCACATAGGACATTTATCACCTTCTGTCAGGGGTGGGAAGAGAGGGTGGTCCTTTGTTTCTGTGATCAACCCGTGTCCTTTCACTCTCTCGCTATCACACACTCACACACACACACACACACACAAATGACCCTGTCTGTGACTCGGGGGTACTCCCTCTCACACACACACACAGACACACACAAAATGACCCTGTCTGTGACCCGGGGGTAACTACTTCCCTCCGTCCATCAATGTAATAATCCTCTTTGTGTGCTTGAATATGCTCTATGTTTATATTAAAACAGTATTACAGTTAGCTATTATGTGTATAACATGTATAATATGCTACTCCTGTACAATCTAGGTTACCCTTGCTAGCCTACTAGCACTGTAGAAAAAGGATTATAGACGGGTGACACCAGCAACTCATATGTAGCTTTACATGCAAATAGTACTTTCTTTAAATCCTCAATGAAGACACAATAGTCGCGAAGCCCAAACTCAATCAAAATATTTGATGTCACAGTTTGTGTAGTAGTGTTATAACTCCTGCTGTGTCTCTTGTTGACCTAGACAAGGTCTCCAAACCACTATAAAGATATGCCGATTGCACCATTGACTTACAACCAGGCGCTAATGGACTTTAAGTTCCCTATTGTTTCCTATAGGAACAATATGACTTTATTTATGACCCCACATATGCGTCAAGTGTTCAATTAAAATTAAGGATGTGATGATTTAAGTGTGTGCATGTGTGTGTGCGTGTGAAATGCTATTTATCTGGCCTAAATAGCACTGCAGTATAGATGATTCACCCAGTGTCTTTTAGCCTATACCCCATGATCGCAAATCACTATTGCCCTCCACACACACAGACAAGAGTTCAGCCACTATTTGTAGATTCAGCTGGGCTGTTTTAGGAGGACCATAAACAGAGCCACCCACCACCACTCATGGTGGGACTGGGGGAGATAGAGACGGCAGTAGGTATTTTAACTGTAGGACCCCCCAGGCACCCTCTCCCCAGGAGACCAAAGCCCTAAAAAAGAAACATGGTGCTACCTTATCTCGGAAGAGAGATGAGTCCAACATTGGCGCCAATCAGGCTAGAGACTGTTTAGCTTTAGAAATATCCAAACTAAACTTGAGAGCAGTTGGTTCTAGAGATCAGAAACATTCATTTTATTACCACAGTTCTTAATTGCCACCTACATGGGAATGATATGTTTTCCCCCGACACTGATCACAAGCAACCCATTCAACCATGCATACTTCTCATCTTTTATAGGCAGATCTGAGGATTACGTGTGAGGCGAGAAAATATGAGGCGACTTCAAAGCGTTCGGGGCAAATTCTACTCACCAATGAAGATCACTGTGAGCGAAACGTGCATGACTCTACGATCATCCGTTGTCGTGGACATGAAGCCTATACGAACTGTGAGAGAGACAATATTATTTTAATAATGAACGGATAAAAGTTAAAACTAAACAGTACACACTGAATTGCTCTATTGAGTTGTTCTATTGATTCTCTCCAATGTGCGTGTGAACAGAGAGCGCACACTTGAAGTTGCTGCATGCGATTTAGGATTAACCGAAAATCATCCTGCAGTTATATTAAGAGCCACTCACCACAATGCCTTATTTAAATGGTGTCTATTCTAAATACCCGGGCTGCCGTGGTCCACTTGCCTCGTACCTGCAAACTGCAGAGGAGTTCTACAGTGCTGCTTGAAGTTGAGCGACTTCTCCACACTTCTGACTGACGTCCTGGTACTCCTGTTTTGGAAACCGTGTGCTGGATCCAATGAATCTGGAATCGAGTGGTCCTCAAATGTGTTGTAGTCTACTGTAGCGCCTCTATAGGAACAGTACAGATTATTTCCATAGGCCAAGTCTGCCAATAGTTACCTTTAACGATACATACATTTTCTTGTTATATAAAACAACTAATAATAATAATAATAATAATAATAATAATAATAATAATAATAATAATAATAACAACAACAACAATAAGAAGAAATACGAAAAAGAAGATCGATTTGTATTAATAATAATAATTCGTATGGTATTTAATTTTAAATATAAAGTGTTTAATATAACATAGTAGGATTACTCGGACGTTCTACCAAAGTCCATGTCAGGTTTTAGGACAATATTGTGAACGTCTGGACGCGACCGAAGCAGGAGTGGCAGTGCACGCTCAGCTGTGGATATGCCTGTAACGTAGCTGCAGATTTTATTCCCATACATGCATGTGCAGATCTGCTGGAAACAACTAGGATATAGGCCAAAACAGGTGCATATCCATTATTGGCTAATAATAAAACGACGACATCTGTGTTATCAAAAACTTTGCGCGGTCACCGGATTTACCGGTTAAATCACTTTATCCACTATTATAATTAGCCTATAAGATAATCACAAAAAGCCTTAGGTTATGTGTTCTCAAGTCCACGTTTTCCTTCAAAGAATAATAACCCGATAACCTCACCGCTAAACGACATAAAAGCAGATCTACTTGTGTTAGCACGGGAAAAAGACAATTCAGTAAAAGTTCATATGGGCAGGGTATCACCTTACTGTAAAATAACTTTAAATAAAAGAGAAAGTAACATAATTAGTAATTACTCTACAACTAAAGGTCAGTGTATTTGTAATCTACATTACAACGAAGTACGGTAGGCTATGGTATGTTCTGCCACTAGATGTCACACTGAGCTAGCCTCGCGAGACCATCCTGGTCTCGCGAGCTTCAGTTTAATTTCGCCGTGAGAATCAGTTGTTGTGACAACAATTAATCTGGCGTCACGATAATTAACACTGAGCACCAACTCAGACCGAAATACTGTAGCGGGTTACAGTAAGGGGACATATGACATTACTTACTATATGTAATATATGCATAATTACATAGTAATTACTATGCAAATATGTAATTCCTATGTAAAAACACATGCGGTGTTTGTTATTACACAAGTGGAACAAGCACATGTAATTACAAATATTCTTGACAGAGGATATTCCACACTTGTAATTAGCCTACTAATTAAATATTGTTTGTAATTACAAAATGTTTTGTTCCAACTAATATATTTTGTAATTACAATTTTGTAGTTTTGTAATTACAAAATGTGTTGTTCCATATGTAACAAACATGTTTTATTACAAATTACAAAGTTTGGCTGATGTTTTTTTTTGACTGATGTACAACTGTTGACAATAATTTAACCTTATTACATGTAACTACATGCCCATATCACCAACTCAAGCACACCATGTTTAACTGCAATCTCAATTATTTTATTTAATAATATTTGGCTTAATGGATTAATTTGAAACAATGTAGAACATTACATTTACTGTACATTTCATATGTAACCCTCCCTCAGTGTTAAGTGAACCAGCACAGTGTATCCATTGACTATACATTATGGGGTGCCAAATGTAACATTATAACAGCAAATGTAACAATGTAACAGCAAAAGCATATTTTCGAATTTGAAAGTACACTCAAGTAGAAATGATTCAGGCAATGCTCCTGATTGGTCAGATGCCCTGGTGTAACCAACTATGATGTAGCCTGATTTTCTGTGAATGTTTGGGAGAAATACATGTGTTTATACTACCTCACAGAGAAGCGTGGCAACACCATTTTGAATGTTCAGGGAAGTGACCAAATATTGTTCCTTGCCCTATAATGGGGGTCTACACATTTTTCAAAGTTGTATTGGGTGGTGTCAGGCTCAGGGGTGCAGTTACAACTTAATTAAAATATACATGCAATATTCATCTTTCATTTTTCATATTTCCTTGTGATGTAGAAGAGAAAATGGCTCCGGTTGATAAATTATTTTTTTTTTAACAAACTAAGTTTACAGTTACAGAGCTGCCGTGAGACCGTTTTTCCAAGCGTGACAAAACGGAATCAAACATAAGAGGGAACCTGATAGGCTTATTTGCTAAATTGCTCTTGGTGCCTAAGTCGAATTAATGCCAAATACCAAGAAAAGAGCCCTCAGGGACGGGGCATTTCTCCTCATGTGTATGTGTAGAGGTGAATACAAAGTACACACAAATACACACCCTATCATTATAAAAATGTTGTTTAACTTTATTATTATATATTTTTTTAAACTTTATTACATTTATGTAGCTACATTTAACAGTAGTGCATTTGAATAGCTCATTTGTCCTATAGCATCCAGCTGCAGCTCCACCTGTGAAAAGGCCTGCGGCTAAAATTCATGTCATTTCCATACGTCATTTCCTTTTCAATGTCAAGTCAGTTTTTAAGTCAGAAAACAGACTCCCTGATAAGATCTTATGTTAATTTAATATTTTTTTCTTTTACCGTGCAAATGTTTTTTTAACAGCTTAACTAATAGTATTTTATGTCACAATTCGATGGGCAACAGTAACTATTATTTTTAGTAGTTCCTGGATGCATCTTGAATAAAAGAAGGCATATTCCAGCTCATATAGCACCTAACCGGAAGCTATGAGACCTGCTTTACAGAATGCGGAAGTAGGTTCTGCATAATAATAATAATAATAATAATAATACATTTTATTTCAGGATGCCTTTCAAAACACTCAAGGACATCTTACATTGTATTGTGCATAGGCAAATATAAAGATCAATATAAAACATTTTGTTAAGATATATATATAAGTATTGGACATAGGAGTATACATTTATACAATTAAATCAAAAAGATTTTGGAATCTTTTTGAAAACTGGAGTCGAATGATGCATTCGGTGGGAATGGGAAGACCAGCAATGTTTAGGCTAGGGTTTTGTTGTGTGGAGAGAATGGATTTGGAGCCAATGAGCAGGATCTCTGTCTTGTTGCTGTTTAGTTTGAGGGTTTGAGGGTAACATTTAGAGTCAGTGAGTTGGTGAGGGAATGGGGGGGGGGGAGTGTTGCGGTGTGTTTGGTAGAGATGTAGAGCTGGGTGTCGTCAGCGTACCAATGGAAGTCACCATTGTGATGTCTCATGATTGTGCCCAAGGATAGGAGGTATATCATGAACAGCAGAGGACCCAGGACCTAGCCTTGAGGGGCACCCAGTGAGACTACCTCAGATCTTTATCTGCAGGATTTCAGTTGGACTAATTGTAGGCGGCCTGAGAGATATATGGAGAACAAGGAAAGTGCTACTCCTGCAACACCAATGCCAGCCAGACGGTCTAAGAGGAGTGAGTGGGAGATAGTGTCAAAGGCTGTAGCCAGGTCGAGAAGGATGATGATGGATAGGAGGCCGGAGTCAGCTGCACGGAGGAGGTCATTGGTGATTTTTTACTAGAGCTGTATGTTTCAGTACTGTGTTTGGGACAGTTAACAAAAAGTTGGGAGGCCACCACCCTTTCAAGTGTTTTGGAGAGGAAAGGAAGGTTGGAGATGGGGCGGAAGTTGTTCAGGTCATTGGGGTCAGCATTTTTATTTTAAGTGTGGGTTAACCTGGAATAACCCCTTAGCCAGGTCGCGTGGAGTATGTAGTGCTCGAAGCGGGCGCGTCCCGCATGAGCCATAAGCGATGGCTGTGCGCTACCTAGTCTAAGCAGTGTTGCCAACTCTTTTCCAATGAAAGTAGCTATGCACAACCTAGATGCAAAGCTTAACAGCAGCTAACCATCCAAACTAACTTACCAAAGTAACAGCCATCGGAACCAGAAAACCTGACTGTCCAACCAACTAACCCAAAAGTCAGCCGACTCAGTAACCAGATAAAAGGCCGACCAACAAATCATGCCAACCAACAAAACCAAACAACCACCTAACCAACCATATGTCCAAAAAACAACCAAAACAAGATCCTCTCCACCAGACCCACACAAACAAAACAGGGAACCAACATCCTTACAATGCGCAGCCCAAAACCGTCCCAACCGGCCAACACGATGTCCCAACTAATTGTCTACCAAATCTGAATTAGCTCTGCCCTAGTCTTCATGCAGGTACTTACGCACTGGTTCCAGCTGAAACAAAAATGGCAACTGAGAAGCAATGACCACCCTGTATCCGCGGAAATGCTCCAGAGACAACTGCTCTAACAGCGTTCACACTATCAGAAAACAAAAAGAGGAAACATTCTAGGCCTACCAGGGAACACCATGTCAACAGAACACTGGCCGGCCAAAGCACAAACAACAGGAGAACATCCCGGACAAGCTCCCATGTTACGCACTGGCTCAAGGGCTGTAAACAAACACAAAAATCTAAACTAACTAACAGAATAATATACAATGACGTATGAATGTCTGTAGGTGTATGTACTAAAATACCTACTGTATGCGTTCCTGGCCAGCTAGTAACACCCATTGATGTTCGTCTGGATGGCTTGGTTCCAGACTTAAAACTTTAAATAAAGATTTTACGAAAAGTCAATGGAGATAATTAATGGGAATTATTCTTCCGGCACCAGAGCCCCCAAAAAAGTGGGTGATCACTGTTTTGTCATATTTAGGGATGTGAAGCTTCTGAGGGAGCAACCTATGGCATTGAAGGGCTCTCCCTTAAATGTTATGTTTTTTTTTTTGGATCAACTTCAAATATCAATCTTTCTCCTGGATAGCTGACTTCACCTTTAATGAATATACACACTAGTGTAATGGAAATGTTTTCTTTACTTTGAAGCCAAGTAATATGGAACAGATGGGAAAATCGCGTAGTTCTAATACTGCAAATAAGAGAAACAAATGTCAAGTTATTAAAACCAAATTTTCACTAGTGTTTTGAATTGCACCACCAATAAAAAACAGAAATGAAAAGTCTGTATGACGTATATTGCATATCACATTTATTTATTTTATACATACATGGCCAGCGGTGTACTTCAGAATGGAACTCAACTATACAGAAGAACTGTATTAATTCATATTTATTATTGAATATAATTTGTTACAAAAATAAACAGTAAAATTTAATTTTTCTCTAAAAGCAAATAGCCTATGTAAAATAGTATCTAAGTACTATGTTCAAATAATATTATAAACAAAAGTCTTGAAATACCTTTTGGCTTTTAAAACAAATTGCATAATCCAGTATATATTTTAGATATTCAATTACCATGGACATATAAAATAAACTTCTCAATCGGTCCCCTAACCTGTTTCCAGAGCTTAAAGAAACAGACACCAAACACTGATGCCCTTAGGTTAACAACTAATACAGTACATAAACAGGAAAAAAATCATTTCTGTACTAAAATGTTTGACAGCAAAAATCGTAATACTTGCAAGAACTGAAATGAGGTCCCAGTCAATTATTCTCTTATTTTCAAGGGAGTTGTAGTTTCCCAAACCTGTCACAGCATGAGTGATAGCTCTCTGCCTTGTGACGAAGGTCTACAGCAGCAATACATTCACCAGAGTGGGTTGTATCCCTAACAATTACTGTACTTCTGCACCTGTTCTCGAATCTCCTCCCGAACCATGGTAGCATTTTTCTCTAGCTCCACCAACTCGTCACGTTGGATCTGCATACGCTGTTCATTGTTCTTGAACTTTTTCTCCAACTCTGGAACCAGAGAAAACAGGTTGTTATATAAACTATATGCTGCATAGGTCACTCTTGAAAAACAATATCTCAATGAGCCACTCCTGGGTAGGTAAGATTAAATAAATAAATAAATATTTAATTTAAAAGATTATGCATACTAAATATTAAACAAACTCATATAAACAAACATAAAAACAAGACGGACATTATTGATAATGGAAAGTAAACTTCAGTAGGAAGGACACAGTTGGAAGCTGTTGCAATATGCTCACTCTTAAGTTTGCCTATGCCCTTGTTGGCCTGGTTGAAGAGATCCTCTGCGTCTTGCTTGATCTTGTTCGCCTTTTCGTGGACACTGCCAAGGCCTCCTGACTCTCCGCCAAGAGAGTCCACCTTGTTCTGTAGTTCCCGGTATCGTTCCTCTGTCTTATTCAAACTCTGGGAAAGAACACAGCAGCCAAATATAGCTTTTTAAAATGCTTATTTTCATATGTGGCATTAGCCACAGCCCACCTGTCTGCATTCCTAATTCCTGTTTTTTTAATGTATGCCATGTAGCATGTGTTGTATCTCGCATTCCACAAATTATAAAGGTGGTTTCCAAATGTTGTATTTATCAGGTACAGTATTTGTGGTAGCATCTGTAGCTACACCCAATGACCACTAGATGGAAGCAAATATGTAATTTTGATTGCATCTGCATTAGTTTCACCAAGCTGTTCTTATAGCCACAAATGGTTTGTAATGCCATTTCTGGATTATTGGACCTTGTTTGTCAAAGTCTCACTAACGCCCCTCTTCCCATACACACACACACACACAGACCAGTTTTGTCCTTCACACTCACATCTTCCAGTGAGGATGCAAGGTTTGTGGCGTTGGCTGCTAGCTCACTAGCGCTGCGCGCCATGTCCCTGTTCTGCTCCGTCTTGTTCCTCAGAGCCTCCACCTCCCTGGACAGGTTGGCCAGACGCATCATGGCTTCCATCTGGCTGCCCTCCAACTGCTTCAGCTTGTCCTCCACCTAGTGGCCGGCAACAGCGAAGACAAGGAGAGAAGGCATGATGAAATAGGTTTATATTATATGATATACTGTAAATATCTATCTATCTATCTATCTATCTATCTATCTATCTATCTATCTATCTATCTATCTATCTATCTATCTATGATATTTATAAGGGATGGCACGATAAAACATTTTCAGTCCTGATACCGATACAGATACCTGCACTTTGGGTATCGGCCGATATTAGTACCAAACCGATTCTAGTGTTAAATTAAGCTGAATTCCTCACTGTGTGAGTTAGAGACTGGGAATCGTGTTTTGCTTAAGGTACATTGCTTTCATAACTCTGTAAAACACAATGTAACATAGGCTGTATATGAATATAAGGAAATATTACATTGTTGTCATTGATGTATGCATTAGTTTGAGTGGTTTGGATTAAGGTAAATTGCAAAGTAAATGACAGCCAATCTCTATTTTAGGACTTGGATGAATTTTATAAACCTGCTGCTGATAATGTCGCCTGGGAAGGTCAGACATGGCTGATGCTTGACAGTAGGCCTTACGTGTAAATGTATTTCACTGAATCAGTTCCATCGATCAGTTATAACTGTTCAATTGTCACAGATACCGATACAGCTATTTAATTATTGTATCATATCGGTGCCATAACATATATACATACACACATATATATTATATATATATATATAAGATTTTCTTGTCAGTTTTCTGGTGAGAGAACTGAGACATGCATACCACTGAAGTAGGAAAAATTCAATTTGAATGAAATGCAACAGCCAAATAACTCTAAACACCTCTATATGTGTACAGGGGCGGGGTGTACGCTCAAACAGTCACAAAGGAAAACCTTAGTTCATGGTAAATGCTACTGGTGGTTTTGAATGGCTGGCTGACCTTATGACCTACAGTATATTAATTAGAGTTATTATTATAGATAAGCACTTATATCTACTAATAATTTATGCAATTTATTATCTTCATATCACAACAGACTACTTTCATCTGTTCTTACTGTATTCTCATCCCCCAGAAGAAAGGGGGGGCTGCTAATTCCTTCAGACCAGACCTTTAGATCTTACAGCACGCCCTCCCGCCATCCAATATACATTTAAAGTGTTTTCCTCCATTTGCATCCAGCCATTTGCAAACAAGCCTTTGTTGTAACTTCCTAAAAACACAAGCCCCCAACACAAAATTACCTCTCAGGTCTGTTAGTCTGACAGATGGCCAAGATCCAGTGTGGGACACACTGCAGGGGGCTGATGCCAAGATGACTGTATCTTCCTCACTCACCTCAAGACATGAGACTTTCCCTTATCCTCATCATCACTGTTAAGTTAGCCAATAGAACTTAACAGTTCCAGCCCCCAGTTCTCTCCTGTATAAAACATGCCCATTTCTGATATGGGGAGGCTTTTTGGTGGTGTTTCTCTGGACGAACTGACTGGGTGTGCTCTCTGTCTATTTTCCTTTGCTTCTGTCTTGGTCATTCTACCATGGTATGCTGTATCTTGGATAATATTTCTACGTATCTATGCTACTTGCCTTATAGTCACTTTTTGTTAACTTTAAACTACAATTCAAACTGTTATACATTTTATACCTGATAATATTCACACCATTTAGATTAATTAAATATACAATTGTTCAACAAACGATCTGGGACACTTCATTGGAGTTTTGAAATTAGTCTCCACCACTACTGAACCATATACGCACATTACTTGCATCAAAAGTGTTAATGTGTCAAACACTGACATCCCGACATAAAATGTGTTATGCTGTACCGCGACAGTTGCATTCCTGGTGCCGTTGAGGTTGCTGACTGCTTCTTTAAGGGCGCTCTCTGCCTCCTTTATGGCCTTGTCAGACTCGTCCAGTGCTTGTGTGGTTGTGTTCGCTATATCCTTCACACCCTCTGCTCTATTCCTACAGGAGCACAAGAAATGTGTCTGTGAGCGCTCAAGTAGGATACCACGGCAACAGCTACTGTGATGTATTCTTTATTGTCACTTCACAAACACATACTACAATTCAAAGGAGAATGACAGTGATGCAAATACATTTAAAATAGAAAAAGACGCATAAATAGATTTGGATTTCAGATTTGTATCTAAAAATGGTATGCTTCTTACTTAGCTTCTTTAGCTTTGTCCAGCAGCTTCTTGGCCTTGCCAAGCTGCTCGGCGGTATGGTTGAAGACCCCATCGATGTTGGTGAGGTTGTCGAGGTTGTCCTTAATGTCCCGGACCAGTTGGTCGATGCCGGTCTTGTTGACTGGCAGATTGATGGACAAGACCTGCCGAGCCACCTTCTCTATACTCTCTGGGTCTGCTCCTTCCTCTGGACAGGATATGATTAGGTGGGAAATAATCTTAGCACTGACGTAAAGTAGCTCAGTGTTTTGTTAAAACATCATGATGTTATGGAAGGCTAGTGCAATGTGAGCACTTAGTCTCTTCTTAACTTTAGATATTTATTAAAATTTTAATTCAAGGATTTTAAAGATTTCACTCCATTTAGATTTACTATTGTTATGTTAATATGATCAATATCATAATAATAAATGATTGAAAGATGACACATTACATTAACGCCTCACAAACAGTGTCAGTGTACAGTAGCATACCAGTGAGGAAGTCTCTGATCTTCTTTATAAAATCTTTAAGCTTTCTGTTGGAGTCTTCAAACTGGATTTTCTTCTTCTGTGCTTTGTCAAGAGTGTTCATGGTCTGGTTTTTCACATCTTGGGTCAGGGAGGCTATTTCCTGGAGCTAAAATGCATGAAAGCGTTTATAAATATCATTAGAAGTAATCTCCAAATAAGTGAGCACTTTAAAGAAAGATAAAAAGGATGTGCTGGAAATCAGGTGAAATGGAAAGACATGTTTAACTTCACCCTACACTGTCCAGTGTAACGCCGAGCAGGGCGAAGCGAGTGCAGACGGACGAAAAACACACACTGATGGCCGAAGCAACGAGCCTCACGG
>JAODUK010041623.1:0-20646 GCA_027564635.1 Typhlichthys eigenmanni
CAACCCATGTACGAGGCTGCGGTGTCAGAATGCGGAACATGTGTAGCCTACTTTAAGAGAAGATAGACTAACGTGACGAATTAAAAAAAAAAAAAAAAAAAATCCCAGAGCGGCCCAAAAGCCAAGCGGCCCACCGGGAAGTCTCCCGATTCTCCCGATTACCCACCCCGGGCCTGGCAGTATGTAATGTATTAAATGACGTCTTTCACCTGCCATTGTACACATCTTTAGGAGGTCGACATCTACACAGTGAAACCAGAGGACCTGTCCTTCACCTCAGCCTTTTGCCTGCAGATCCAGAGGAACGATTATGTCCATGCCTTGGTGACCTACTTCAACATCGAATTCACCAAATGCCACAAAAAGACCGGCTTCTCTACGGGTGAGTCTACAGTGTGACACACCGTCTTTCAGAACTGTATTTAGACAGTCCGCAGTTAAATATTTTCTGAAATCTTGTGACAGCTGAGTATACTACTAAGCAGCCACCAATATCAAGAGCGTGAGAAAAGTGATTTAGCTAGAAAACAAAAATCGTTCTGTGTGGGTGTGTACTGTCCCAGCTTCATAGACATGGGGTTCATGGGGTGAACTAACACTTTTTATATATAGAGATATAGACTATAGATAGTTTGCTGACCTCAGAAAACTTCCAGAATAGCACTTTCATTTTCAATCTAGTACAAAGGCTAAAATAATAGTAATAATAAATTATATATAATTTGGATGTGCATGGCGTTATGTAAAATTCAGCACTTTAAAATGCTTTGCCTTTGTTCTAAAATGGAAAATTCTACGCTCTTAATTGCCATCAAGCATTTCCCGGCCGTAATGGTAGCTACTGAGTGCCTATTCGCTGTACTTCAGCTACTCTTGGGTACACCCTAGTGGTGGCGCCTAGGAATGGCAAGTGACACAAAAGTTGGCCCGGATGGAATGGAAGTGTTTTCTTGTAGCGTGCAGCAGATATAGTGACTAAGCCGTTATGAAAGCTTATGATAATACATGCATGCACTCAGCGTTGACTTGTTGCATAATATGCAGAGGAGGTTCTATGTTTGGTGGTGGCATATTATTAGGTATGAGAACAATCATATCCCATCATCCTCTGTATTCTTCCCACTGGAAAGGTTAATTTAACTTCTTCTTCTATTGACATTTTCTCTCCATGACAACAAGCTTCAGGCAGTTAAACCCATACAGAGAAAAAGAAAATTGGTAAATGGATTTACAGTATATGAGAAATATTTTATTTTCGTATGAGAAAAGCAAACAAAACCATAACGTATTCAAACAGACACTCCTGCCATCACTGAATTAACTACTCAACTGGAGAATGATTGGCCCAGATATTTTCTAACCAGATCTGATTGAACGGAGGGCACTCAGACATGAGAGATGATGATTTCAAGCAATCACCTAAGCTTAAACTGTCCTACAAAAAATACAATTAAACATTCCTCATGCTTTCCAGCTCCAGATGCCCCCAACACTCATTGGAAGCAGACTGTGTTTTATTTGGAGGACTATTTGACCGTCAAAAAGGGCGAGGAGATCTTTGGCAGTATTGCAGTCAGGCCTAATGACAAGAATGTGGTGAGACAACACAGAACAGTGTTTTGTTGCAGAACGTACACTTTCATTTGGCTTCATACATTAAAACATTTGACAGTGACTAGTAATAAATATCTTTACTTTTTCAGCGTGACCTGGAGTTCACCCTGGAGCTGGATTTTAAAGGGCAGCTATGTGAGGCAGCTATTTCCCATGACTATAAAATGCGTTAAAAACAAGTTGACTACCATATGAACTTGTCGAAACAGCCTTTTTGGACACACCTTTAAGACACACCTATAAACAAGGGTGAGGGCACAGGATCCTCAAGAAGCATTCTTGTTGGCCAACAAGTGTTACCAGACATCTATTTGGATGTCATCATGCCAGCACCGAAGTGATGTCATCTGAATACACCTATGTATTATCTGAATACACCTATAAGTACCTATGAGCAATAGTGCAGTCATATGAACCAACTGGATTGCCTTGCACACTTCGATGAATGTATTGTCCTAAATCAACTTGATTTTTAACTGACTTTGTTGACATTTTTATCGTTTTGAAGTAACGTGAGAAGACTGGTCTGATGTGAAACAGGTGCATTCCTTTTGTGTTTTTGCTGAAATAATTAAATTATGTTAAGATTTTACTTGTATATTTGAGTATTTATTGGTTGATTTTACTTCAGTTTTTGCATGTGAAATGTTACATTTCCAGTTGATTTAAAGGGTGATGTAATTCATGTATTACTTGATGGGTGGAGAAATACCACAACAATAACAAATATGAATGCAAATTGGCAGACTGACATATTATTCTATGACATAGCGGCAGTGATTTTCAGAAGGCGCAGTTTTCTGTTTGTGTGTGTGTGTATGTGGCAGAAATAAAAATAATAATTGTTAAAGAAAACAATTGAGTTAGGCAAAATAATATTATTTTTAGTATTATATTACTATGCATTCAATTTGTTCATTTTCATCTATATGTGGCTTTAATCAATGATAATATATCTGGCACCATCTACTGGTGAAGTTGGTTGCGCTGGCTTAATCAGATTAAAATGAGAAAATAATTTAGATATGCAATTATATAATTTAACAATATTTAATTGAATGAAGGAAGTTTGGAGATCACAGCTAGACATGTAAACAGACAGAAAGGTTAGTTACCATAATTATAGAATACAGGAGTAGAATATTATTATGCGTATTAAAATGCTATTAGTATGTCCACCACAAGATTGCGGCATTACACAATAGCTTACATGTTAGTTTGTTCCCAGTTCCGACTACTTTAGACAGCGAACACAGTGCAAGTAGATGAGACAGAAATAAAGTACCGGGTTGCGATTTGAGATTCATATTCCTCATCCAACTGTATTTTTACCTTAGAATCTGCAAACGTCTGCTCCAAGTTATTTTTACCGACATACTGGGTAATAGGCTGCCTATAACAAAGGCAAATCACTATAGTATTCTACATCTGTCTATCAATACGTCGTTGGAGGATGGGTGAACCACACCAACAGCATCTGGAGACAGAATGAACCAGTCATCACAAGACATGTAAGTAATTCAACACAATTACCAATCGTTACTGGTTAAAATGTTAGAGCTTTGTTAGTTAAGGGCGGCTAGCTGGCTAACATTAGCACTGGAGGTGAGCTTGAGTGCTAATAAGTGCTAACAGCAGGTACATGTTTAGTTTTCGAAGTAGGATACAGGTTCAGACTATATTATGGCCATATGCTTTTTCTTATCTTTAAAGCAATAAAACACAAGTACAATCAGCGTATCATTTTGTAACAAGCTCTTCTGGGGAGTTTAGCTTCAATGAGAAGAATATAACATACATAATTTTTCACTTCACAGGTCAACCATTCCAGGTTCTCAACACTGGAAGTCGAAATATATCTGTACGTTAAAGTTATAGATCATTCTATGTTGTTGTATATTATTGATAATAAATGTTTGAAAGAAAGATATTGTCTTTATTGTTAAAGTATTGTGTATAGATACATTCATCTGATATCACACTATACATATTGAAATACCTTAGATTGTGCAGAATACTTCATTGTACATTGTAGTACAGAGGTTACAATGGTATAAAAGCAACAACCCCAAGAAACCAAACTGGGAAGAAGTCATGTTTATTACAGAAAGGGAAATACGAATCTATACATTTGACATAGTAAGCAACTACTGCCAGTTCATTGTGTGTGGGGAGACCAAATATTACTAACACTGTTATCACAAAATGTAGGCTGTGCTTCAGCAGTTGCTTGGCAGAGAGATGGCGCATTTGTTCCTGATCAGGCCTATGGATTCTAACTGCAACAACCTATGACACTCTTCAAACCACTAGACCACGAACAGAAAGACTCGGATGCATTGTTACGTACAATTACAAACCATAGGGTACTTGTTCCACATACTGTAGTATGTACTTTATTTACTTGCCCTATCTGTCTTTGCATGTAAGCAATCTGTTACATCGCATTTTTACATAAATTATATTCTACAGTATGTTCTGGTTCATTTAGTGGCATCAACAAGGTCCCAACACAGTTCTTACACAACAGCCAAATGTTAAAGCACACAGAAAATGTGCTAACACAAGAAATGGATTGACATATTTTTCTTTTGCTATAAACATCAAAACCAATGTTTAAAGCATCACATTGTTTCAATTGTAATAATAATAATAATAATAGGTACAATATTACCACCTTTAAAATCATATTCTCCAGACCTTCCACAGAGAGTGTATGCTTTATGGTGCTGTTGGATTAGTTGGGTGCAGTCAGAGCAAGAGGCACCTGTGGAGTCTCAGGATTGTGATAATATTTCCAATGCTTATAGTCCATGTAGAGGAGGGGTCACCATAGAGGTCATAGGTCAGGTAGCTCTTCAGTTTGGGTGGGAATGGAACAGCAGTCATGGCCTTAGGTCTGTTCAGTGTGCTGGAAGTCGTGACCTCTGATCACCAATCGGCGCATATGTTGCAGAGGCCGGCCTGGCCTGGCCTGGCCTGGCACGCACGCACGCACACACGTTAATAGATAATATAAAGAGGATACTTTTGCCCAATGTCCACATGTTCATATTTATCACATATCCCAACACCAAAGAGATTAATAACATTATTCTCAAATTCTTTTCTCCTTTCTCCTTCTCCTTTAAATAGATAATGTAATCACAGGCGTGTCAAGCAGCATAAACACAGTTTGCAGCTAATAAGGATACGTTTCATAAAAACGTACAAAGGTAGGCCTAAATAAAAACATAAATAAAAAGTTGCTGCTGCTTCAGTAGTTTGCTGTTTGTAGTTCAGTAGTTTGTTGTTGCGCAATGGTGATTGACTCCAATCAGTAGTCTGCATGACTGTATTGTTGACACGTCACCAAAAAAAAAAGCAGAAAAGGCGTGTCTAGTTGAGCTGGTACCACGCAGTTGAAAAGCTCCCAAAGCGAGTGGCGGTGAGGCGAGTTGAGTTGAGCTGGTACCAGCAATGGTAAAGCGCCTTGGATATGTTATTGCTTGGCCCCCAATGAAGAAGAAACAAAAATCGACCAAATGTTAACTTACAGGCTGAAGGCCGATAAAATGCTTTCTGGCGTCGTTGATGCTGGGACAAAATATCTTTCTCCCAATCCTATACACTTTTGTTTGACTGGCAGCAAAAGCAATGCGAGCATCCCCATGGCATCTAAAGGATGACAATCATATCATCAAATTAATATCCACTTAAATGCCAGTAGAACAAAGAAAACCATAATAGAACTGACTTTCTTTGTTTCAGAATTCTTCTCCAAATGTTCTGTATTACATTTAATTTGCTGGTGACTTAAAGGAGAGTTCTTAAAAATAAGAAAAACCGCCCATGGCTAAAGTGCATTATGTAGCAGACTTAACAACAGATGAGTCGGCAGCACGCTAGTCTCCCCATAACTTTACTCCTCCCTGTCCCAGTGAAGAAAGTGACCAACATTGTGCTAATGATATGCCAGTCAGGGTCGGTTCCGGGATGAGTGGAATGGGGGGGCATTTGAGTTTCTCAAGGGGGCACATATTTTCAATGCAAATCAGGGAGTAACTAAGAACAGCTACATAATCTGCCGGAAGGTGTAGCCGGCGTGCTATTCAAGTAATAGGCAATACCTATTAAATTGCCAATTAAATAATATATTGAGTCCAATTGAATACATATAAATACATGTAACCACACACCATGAGCAAGTTTGTAGGCCTACAGTATAACATGCGTGTTCGACTCTCAGTAATATCGTTGTGTGTCACTTTAATTATCGCGTTCATCCCCTTCACATCAGCAGGGGTGTTGTTTCGTCAAAAGCCATGGTATGACAGGGCGATATGACGTCTGAAGGGTATAGGTTTGTTACATTTTAGGGGAAGACATTAGGTGGGGTGTCTGAGGGTCTCTTCCAGGAGAGCCAAACACTTAATTTCCTGCATTCTGGTTAATTATTATGCACATTCATTAAATAATGAGGCAGTATGATAGTCAGATATAGTTTACATAAGGATTAGTCACATCAAATGAGCTGTGGTAGTCTTCTTTAAAACGATTTTCAAATATGATGTTTCACAAATTTAACATGGAAATATCTTTTTACATTCCCCCGCTAAACATTATAGACAATTCTCCCAGTTATAAAAGGATTCAATAGATTTTAGAACTGATATACTGAATAATCTAATCGGCAAGGGCTATGTAAATAATGACAAATTAGCCTAGAGGCTATTGCCAATTCAGGGTTTGAGTAGCAGAAGCCACTCCCAGATGAAATTAGATATAGGCTACATATACAAAAGCCATTTACAATTAGATTAAAAGGTAGACTCCAAGGGGGGGCATTGATAGGCAATGCCCCCCATTGGAGCCGACCCTGATGCCAGTTAGCATCATTCCAGGGAGTCTGTAGGGATTTTTTTGTCTCTCTTGCTCTTTTCACCATAACAAAAAAGAAAATTAATTATTTATTAATGACTTCAAATAAATTATTTTCTCACATAATGGTGATTATGAAATAAAAAAATTATAAACCCTACTCTCTGTACTGGATGCTGGACAGTTGGAAACAGTAACTATCTTACCTTAGCCTGCATGTAAATTACAGACAATATTAAAATAATCCAGTTTGATTTGTTCATTTAGATTGATTTATGGCCATTGAATGACATCTATTGATACATACTTTATAATTATTTGAGAATTTTGCACACACACACACACACACACACATAAATCTCTTAATTTTACAATAAAAATACAATGAGACTGTAAAACATTAAGGAATTATTTTATGGTGTCTTTAAATCTTGAATCAAATAGTGAACTGCATACTGTATGCAGACGTCCATATACAAATCACCAGCAGTTAATATTGTGCT
The DNA here is from genome assembly GCA_027564635.1 of Typhlichthys eigenmanni. Classification (NCBI taxonomy): domain Eukaryota; kingdom Metazoa; phylum Chordata; class Actinopteri; order Percopsiformes; family Amblyopsidae; genus Typhlichthys; species Typhlichthys eigenmanni. Next base: position 6,978 of record JAODUK010041623.1, read on the forward strand.
AGTAAAAAATATTAAACTACAAGAATCAAGACAGTTACAAGCCTGTACTTAGAGTTATGTAAAGCTTTTGATGGGACAGTTTGGTCCTAGAGATGTGGTGACAACAGCTGCGCAGAGGGGGCCTAAACTAGATTTTTGTCATGGGGCCCAAAATTCCTTGCGGCACCCCTGGATGTGACGCCAGGTATACAGACAAAAAAGATGACAGGTATATGGGAATAGCGTGTTGAATAAAAGAACAACATTTCTTACAGACATGATTTTAATTTCATGTTATTTTAATGTATGATTTATCAGCTATTTGTACATTGTGTACACATTTCAATTCAGTTTTCCTTATGAGTGTATTTCCTTTGAACATAGGAAAATCAGTTATGGGGATCAAATATAAACCTAGTAAATAAAAACCTAGTGTTTCCAAGTGAAAAAAAAGATGCCTGTTTTAACACACACACACACACACATATATTAGTAATGTCTCTAGTTTCTAAGAAATCCTCTTCATTAATAACATTGTACGTTCATCCGCATCCTCAACCTCTACTTCCCCTCGAACCAGGTAGATTGAATGTAGGTCCTGCCAACACCTGTCTACTTGGCTTGTCAATCAAGTCACTTGCAGCAGGCTCTCTTCTTGATGGGCTGAGCGGTGAGCAGGACGGTTGTATCTCTCACCCGATCTTCCTGCTCCATTAACACCCTGGTTAAAGAGACAGGTATGCCCTAAAACCAGGCGTTTTATCTTTCAGACTCCTCTACCTGAGTGACTCACACTGTACTCTTCTCCTTGGCTGTCTAAAGGCCCGTTTATGCTTCTGCGTTAAAGCTAGGGCGTCACCTACAGATAAGGGGTAACCGCTGAATCAGGCTACGGCGTAGGCTGACGTGCACCTCTCCAAACATTTAACTACCCCTCCGTCCATCCGTCCGTCCGTCGATTCGACACAGCAGTCTTGTGGATGCAAGCCCATATGCCAGAGTAGTGCTTTGGAATTCGGAATGTTTATAACAACCACAACCTGCATGCACAGACTGTCTCCCTTTGACAAGCCTAGTATAATATTAGTTTCACTAGAAAGAAACGTTTTTGTCTTGTCTTGCTTAAGCATTATCATGCTAGCCTACAACTGCACATGACAAGACAGACAGCGAAAAGCGCTCTTTTATAAAGACTATTTTGTGTCGGCAGATTGTTTTCTATGATATACAGTTTCTTGGTGTAACTAAGAAATTCGCTGGACTGCGCAGCCGACAGAATTATAATATGTCGAAGCTACGCCATAGGCTGGACGGAAGTTCAGCGCAGAAGCATAAATGGGCCTTTAGACATACTGTTCTCTACGCCTCCCCTTAGCTGTCTTAGACTCACTGTTCTCTACTCCTCCTCCACTGCGAGGTTTGTGGAGTGTGCCTTTAATGCAGTCCAGTTATCTTACCTGGCCAGGCGTGTCAGAGATTCTGTCACATTGTATCCAGTGTAGGCGCTGACCTCATAGAACATGACCTTGTTTTTCTGTCCAGGATATAGACAGCATGTAATCAGATCATCATAGAACATCATTGACAGAACAAAATGATGATATCTCAATAATCAAATCGGGGCAGGATGGTCTAGTGGTCTTGGTGTTGGACTTCCAGCCGGAAGGTCATGCGTTCAAACCCCAAATCTGTTAGCATCCTTGAGCAAGATGCCTAACCCCTAACTGCTCCTGGTGGTTGGTCGCACCTTGCATGGCAGCAATCACCATCAGTGTGTGAATGTGTGCGAGACTGGGTGAATGTCAGGCAAAATACTGTAAAGCGCTTTGGATAAAAGCGCTAAATAAATGCGCCCATTATCAATAGCTACCGTATACAAAAGCAATAGTGTAGCTATTGAGTAATTAAGCTGGCATTTTAACAATATAAACTTACAGTGCATTTGATTGCCATTATTTACATGTATTTAAAAACATTCATGGAAAAATATTAATTCTAAATATACAGTAAATAACATTTGAATATGAACTCACATATGCAAACAACTCAGCCTCTTTGAATGGCACATCTCTATATTTTTTCATATCCAATTTGTTTCCCAGGAGCAGGATGGGAACTTCTTGTCCTGCAGCCTCCTGGGAAGAAATAATACGTCAATATTCCACTAAAACACAGTAATAGGCATGCATTTTTTTTATTTTTTATTCACTAAATAGTGCACTAGAAAATCTTAATTTACTCACGTTACCCATTTACTTATTTTATTGAATACAGTATCTAAAAAGTAGTGGATATTAAGTGTCCGAAATTTATAAACGACTGCCCTTATTCCCTAAATAGTGTTCTATTTAGTGAACACTCTTTAGGGAATGAGTGAACAAGTGGACATTTTGAACACAGCCCATGTGTAGTAACAGCAAATATTTGTTAAATATTGATAATATAAACTGATATTTATGCAGAAAATAGGAGAATAAATTAAGATACAAAATAGGCTAAATGTGTACAAAAACGGTGAGTGAGAAAAGACATCAACGTGAGACACTGAATAAAAACCAAAGTAAGGAAAAATAAAACCTCAACATATTATTTGATCAATATGATCCTGTAGGGTTCAACGTCAGACCTGGATGTTAGCTAGCCATGGTCGCACGGCCCTGAAGCTCTCGTACAGTGTGACGTCGTACATCACCACTACGCCGTCTGCCTTGCGAAAGAACTGCTTGGAGATGCTACGGTACCTGTGTCGATAACACGGCCAATAAGTCGGCCAGTGGAGAATGTCACAGTCACATGATATCCAGCACAGTAGGCCTACTGTATACAGGGCTAGGGATGATCAGCATCACACACCTTCATTCATAAGTGTAGAATGCCTTTCTTACCATAACAGTTATTAAGCCTGCAGGTGATTTTTGTTTAAAAAAACGTATATATTTTTGTTGTATTTTAAGCGTTGGCTATATTTCCGTGAGTTCCTCACAAAACAACTGATGAGGTGTTCTTCTGTAACTCACCTCTCTTGTCCTGCTGTGTCCCACAGCTGCATAGCTACCCGAGTGTTACCCAAGGTTAGTGTCTTCACACTGTAGTCTATCCCTGGGGGGAGGGGGGCAGGAACACCCAAAGTGCAAGTCAATACACAAAGCTAAAAATATGTCATTAACATTAATGTTTTCTGTCTGAGGGTCCCATGTTACAACAACGGTGAAGGGATCAACAGTGCGAACATAGAAAGCACAATCCTGCCGAAAATAACTTCAACTCTCTGCGTTATAACAAATAAAGGCCACTAGAGGGCGACGCTGTGTTGAAAGTGAATTAGGAATTAAGAGGAAAGAGCGGTTGTGCCAAAGAGAGTGGAAACATTTATCGGCTCAGCTGTGACACAATCGGAGTGCCAGGTCTCTGAGGCAAGCAGCGTGACTCCACAAGACCTTTCATGTGACACGAAGACTCTCTCTCTGATTGCATCCACAAGCGCCCTCGGGAACACACGCACACGCACGCACGCACACACACACGCACGCACACACACACACACGCACAGACTCAAGCATGTGAACAAAGGCATCAGGCAGTTCACCGTGTGCGTTTCTCACCCATAGTGGCGAGGATGTAGGGGTGAAAGCGCCCATGGCAGAAGGAGTGTAGCAGAGACGTCTTACCCACACTGGAGTTGCCAACCAGCACCACCTTGAACAAGCGGTCGGGGGCGAGCAGCGCCCCCTCCGTCGCCTTCTGGTGGGCATATGGCACAGCCACAACACAGAGGCAGAGAGGTATAGCGACAAATCGAGGAATATATGGTAAAGATGGAATATAGAGGGAAAAAACCATTAGTTAGAAGTCAAATTAGAATCATATCGCATGTTTGATACTAATACCCATTTAAATCGTGTCATGAATTTGTTGATAACTATACATGTCTGAAACAACTATGGGCTAAGTGAATGTGTCTGCAGGGATGAGGGGTAGAAATATGTCCCCCGAGCGCTATAGGGGGAGGTGTAGGGAGCAGTGTCAGCCATTCAGTGTGTAGGGAATCGGGATGAGCGTGTGCTCTGGTGGTTCTGAACCAAAACAACTAGGTTGTGGTGTAGGAGGCGGAGCCAAAATATTAGCTCACTGGACCTCAACACCGGTCCTGGGGACCTATATCCCTGCTCCAACAAATGAATGGGTCGTTATCCATCTCTGCAGAAGGAGACCCATTCATTTGAATCAGGCGTGTTGAGACATATACAAATAAAAATAAGCTTAATTGAAACAATCCTGTCTGCACAGTATCACGTGAAAATGCAATTGCATGCTTTCAAGGCTGTGAAGAAAAACATTATAAACCAAGGATATAATTGCGCAACAGCTGATTTTACAAGCAAAAAAAACTCAGTTTTCCCTGTCTGTAGACAGTGTGTGAACACTGAAAACAGAGTTTCGAAATATCCACCCTGGATGGAGTTCTGAAAAACAAATACAAATGTTTTGATCGTATTTGCGTGTGGATGAAAGGCCAAACCCCATAGGAAAGTCTGCATATTTAAAAGTACGTGTGGACTGGGCATAAAACATGCAAACCACTGCTCTAGCCTAATGGGGGACGGATATATCTCTGTGTGCACCCCAACCGGAGCCTACATGCTGGGTCTCCTTGCTGACAGGCTGCCCCCTGGGAAACGCCGGGAAGGTTTTCATTCGGCCAAACTGAGACCTCCCGACCACCGCTCGGGGGACGTAGGTGGGTGCAGGGGAGGCGGGGGGCTCGGCTGCGGGGGCCGCTCTAGTTTCGACGTCGCTCGGCGTCTCCTCGTCCCCAGCATCATCATCGTCGTTGTCTTCCTCCTTGTCGCTGAGCTGGTGCATGAACGGCTGGGGGTTCCCCTGGAGGAGGTGGTCCTCCACGATGGAGATGACCCGACGCAGGGGCCAGCCATCCGGGGGGGTGTATAACCCATCCCTTTTCCCCTCCACGTTGCCATGGGCAACGCCGGCTGCGGTCAGGGTGGTGATGGTGAGTCTTGCGTGGCTGTTGGCTAAAATGGAGCTTCCCTTTGTTACAGGCTGCTGCCACGGCCACACGGGGGCACTAGTGTTGTAGGCAGGGCTCTCATCTTCATCACTGTAGGAGGAGGGAGTAACGCATACGATCTGTAGGTGCTCTACAGGCAGAGCCTCCAGAGACTGGTAGGACCCATACACTGAGATACGGGCGAGTTGGAGGAGATAAGAGGGGAAGAGGCTCAGACTGGAGAGCCTCCAGTCCAAACCACGGGATCCAGATTTTAAATTAAAAGGAATTGATTGATTGACAGTGAGACAAATTAGCTTGAAAATATAACCTTTTGTGATTAATGTGAGCTGAAAATCTATACATTAATCAGAAAACTGCTAGCAAAATCTAGTGTCCTGTTAGGGTTAGAGTTACCTAATTTTATCGCCGCTAATGTACTTTTTAGTTGGATAATGAGGGGTAAAAGCTGTTCATACAAGAGAATCGGTCAAGTGTAAATTATGTAATTGGGAGAGATGAAAGCCTCTCACCTCTTTGTTGGACGGTTAGAGTCATCAAATACATCTGCCTTTTGTGATTAATGTGAGCTGAAAATCTATATATTAATCAGAAAACTGCTAGCAAAATCTAGTGTCCTGTTAGGGTTAGAGTTACCTAATTTTATCGCCGCTAATGTACTTTTTAGTTGGATAATGAGGGGTAAAAGCTGTTCATACAAGAGAATCGGTCAAGTGTAAATTATGTAATTGGGAGAGAGTCATCAAATACATCTGCCGGGGTAGCCAACTGTTTCTTCCTCAGTGAGTTGCGAGGCTTTAGCGGGTAGAAATTGAATGTTGGCATTAAATCGCTTCATACAACGCTATCTCCGCTTAGCGGTGCCTGGGAACGGTTTTGCATAATGTGGTTTACTCACCATGTCACGTCTCGCTCGTCTTTCAAGTTCTTGTTCATCTCTCTGGGTTTGAATAGATAAAAAAAAAAAAGATGTAGAGGATAACTCGGTTTGCTTTCATGTAAAATATAGGCCTGTGTGGCCTTTTGAGAGTATGATGAGTTATGAATACTCTCTGACTAGTAGTGTTCCAGAATAAGGCTAGAACACAGGCTACATACTACCACGTCTCATAGTCTGATATGTCTTACCTGAGGAGGTCAAGCTGTTTCATGAGACTCTGTTTCTCCCTCTGCAGTCCTTCAGTCACCCTATACATTTCCCTTGACAACACAGAAAGCAGTCAAACAAGTTAAACTACAACACAGGAGAGCTCCAACAGATTGCATTACATGCACAGTTGCATGAATTGAATGTCAACTCAAATGCCTTAAAGTTTAAGGCATCTTGAGCTTGACGTTCTCCATGCCGCTCTCCTGCTGCTAGCTGCTCAGCTCGCGGCACTGAAGCTCCAGCTACAGGGAATGGGACACTCGCTAATACCCGCCAGCACCAACAGATATGAATGCTAAGGTTAAGTGCAGTTACTCCTGTGTTCCCACATAAACACACACCACAGAGTTAGTCTAAGTTGTTTTATTTAAGATAATGTGCTTGCGCTTGTCTTCACTTTATCTACTTCTATCTAAAACAATAGTAAATACCGCAATCCTTGGGTTCTTAAGTGTGACCCTTATGTTATACAAAACAGTATGATACATCAATGAGCCATTATGACCACTCATAGTTGAAGCAAATAACTTATGTTGTCGTGAACAATATGTTCTCATAAACTATGCGTTAGATGTCATAGAAACGGGCAGGCGTAAATACCATAGCCACATTGGAATGGGCCAAATGATAACAGCCACCCATTGGTCGAGGCGGGACAATGCGTGACCCGGGCGACAGCGTTTGGCACCCGGGGCTCACTGATGCGCGAGGGGCAACAAAACGACAAACGGGCTCCTGTGGCAGAACATTTTAACGATGGTTACGGGGAAGAATGTGTCCAAAGCTCCCGACACACTGTATCATGCAGAGTGAGGGGCTGCGTTACTACAGGTAGACATGTTTTGGCTCAACAGGGTGTGTAGCCTAGGTCCGTTATGCTCATTGTGGAGTTTAGCCTACTCGTCTCTGCTTCTGAAAGATTTGATCCAGCTTGCTCTCCTTCGTTAAGAGCTGGTGCTCCAGGTCTTGGCTGCGTACGTGGAAACGCTCAGAGTCCTCGATTATGTAAGGAGAGCGGGGTAAACAGCACATATTTACAGTATATCCATTTACAGTTTAACTGACAATGAAGTGAGTCAAGAAGGCAAGTCACAGTCTGGGCCAAATATCAAGGTAATGAATATTGATGACTTCTGTAACAGATTTAGGAAAATGGGGGACAAATAACTGTGCCTTGGTCACACAAGCAGTGTTACTGTAGGTATAGCAAAATGTCTGTGTTGAAAAAAGCCATGACGACCATTTGTACCTGAAGTTGTACACTGTCTTTTTCGTGTTTGATCTGTGCCTCTATCTCTTCATATAAACGACAAATCTCACCGTCATGTGTTGCGGCCTTCCTGCAGCGAGAGACAGTGAACTCATGGTTTAGGTCAACATACAGTCTAGTTATGTGTTGTAATACAATTGTGTTATTATTGTGCTACACAATACACGCCTTCAAACATGTTGTGGGTATAAAATAAAACATCACTGTAGGCGAATAAAGGTGCATTCATTTTAATAATGCATCTAATGTTAAATGGACAAACATATAGAGTTAACTGCTAATTTATTGCGTTTATCGTTAAATATTGATCAGTATCTTATTAAACAGTATCCATTTGAACTCTCCGATATTGATTCCTGCTTTAGTTAATTACAATTATTAACAATATGATTATCTGTTTAGATCTTGGGGATATATCATTATTAACTGTTCACTGATTGGTAAATTGCAACAAAGCGATCCAAGAACTTAACGTTGCACATAAATACGTTCACATAATAAACTTGTTTTTTGGTTAAAAGATTAGATTTAGATTTGATGCAGTCCGTCTGCCCCATGACAATCAATAATGCAACTTCATTAGATTAATTGTTGCAGCCAAAGTCTAAAAATACATAACAATGTCTTACAAGTACAGTAACATGGAGTTTTGCCTATAGGCTTGATTTTACCACAACATGCACATATAGGTTAGAAGCTTTTTAAAACCAATGCCTGTACATACATACAGACTCCTCCAGTGTAAGTATTAACCAATTATTGTACGTGTTATGGTCACATTTGCATTAATTGCATTGGGGTTCAAAGTTATGTATGCTTTAGGATTATTGGTAATTTCAGAGAAAAAGGGGTGTGTTCTATAGAGAATTACTGTTAAACCAATACACACACGTGTACGCACAAGGCAGTAGCCTAATATAAACACCCATAAATAGATGACTTGTTATTAAAGCACATGAATGTTATACAAATCCATTTGTACTTGTAATCACATTTCAGTTTGTTTTGCCGTTGCTTCACTGTTTTCTTCCCTATTTTATTAGTACCTCGCTCACTTGCATAACAGTGAAATGGAAAAAAAAACAGCACACTTTAATATAAGGACAACGTGTATTCATGGTTAAAAGTACGCTACTTGATTGCCATATATGGCCACCAGAATTCACGTTTTAGGTTTGAACCACACACAGCTGTGCATTAATGTGTGTGTGGCTGATGGGAGAGAGGTAGAGAATAGTGCAGGCTGTGTAGGGGGGCAGTATAGGAGAGTGTTAATGGGAGGCAAACACTCTTACCGGTTTGTCCAAACCCAAAAAAACACATTTTGTTAACAGCTATTACTGGACACACATCAGACCTCTGGAGGGCGCTCTTCATCTCCGTCTTCTCCTGGTGGGCCTCTTTGATCTGTTCCGTGACCCGGGCCAGGAACTCCTCAAAGTTGGACAGGAGGTGGGGCTCATCTCTCCTCAGCTGGGCCCACAGACTGTGCCCCTCCCCTGGACTGTAGAGAGACCAAGGTGGCTCATTCAGCTATTGCTGTAGCCGAGCGGCTACGGCTATGTGTGACGTTTTAGACCTACTCCTCAAACGCGTTGCCTGCTCCAAGGCTTTCCAGGAGCGTGCAAAAGTGTTTCTCCTCCTCATCCTCTCCCGCTGCCAGCCTGGCCTCCCAATGGCTCTGGTACAGTGTTTCCTTGAACTGTAGGCTACATTGAGGGGCGGGGCTTGACTGAGATTCTCCGGCCACGCAGGAACTGACCTACTGACACTCACGCAAGCGTACACATACACATACACACAAACACACAATTTTTCATTGAAACAGGCAGCATAACAAACTATATTCGGAAACATTTGAATGAAACTCTTCTGACTGGATCATGTGATGATGATAGTAATAATTATAGTCATAGGAATTATTTGAGCAAAGTGCTGGGAACAACAACAATCCGAGAGGCAGAAACCTACCGAATCCGGATGAAAAGGCGTCCAGAGTGAGGTAGCCATTGTATTCTGTATCCAGAGAGTCAAACACGTCCTCCAGCTCCTCAGCAGACAGAGGTAGTTATCTTTGCAGCCACAGATGAAGACAGTAAACACTCATTTATATCAATAGCAGCCTCTCGGAATTAAATAGCCAGGTTATTGTAGGGTTTTCATTTTCCCCCCTCTAAGATTTGAGTTTGTTTTTCAATTAAATTATTCACATTAGAGGTCACATTAAAGGTGGAAAAATGTCTGACATGATTGATCTTTGTCTCATTATTTTACATTACAAAAACCTGGCATTTTAACAGGGGTGTGTAGACTTTTTATATCCACTGTACTTGTGTTTGAGTGTAAATGCTTTGAATAGGGATATTTTTAGCAAGGAAGATTTTAGCAGCAGAAACCACTTTGGAAAAACTCTTGTGATTCAATGAATGATTACTGTAGTATTAGCAATGTGTAGTGTTATATATTTAACCAGAGAATAAAATGGAAACAGTGCTTTATTGCTGTGACCTCAAAGATCATGAGATGCCATCAGTCAAACATGCACGTTTTCTCCCACCCAACACACATATAACCTGATAGATCACACAGATCTGTCTCTAACCCTCATGTCGGTACGAGTGATAAGGCCGTTGCCTTCCACATCGCAGGTCTGGAAGAACTCCTTTGTCTTGTCCAGCAGGGCAGTGCAGACCCAGTCAGAGCCTCTTCTCTCGGGGCTCACAGCAGGGCTGTTCAGTCTGCTCTCCTCCATGGCTCAGACACTACTGTAGGGACATTAGATGGTATACTATACAGTATATTGTATCTCACAGTACAATTAGACATGGCCCTTCCACATTAGTGCTCATACACCATCACAACAGAGGAATGTAGTAAATTGTTGGAGAAACAGATAGGTGTCTTTGGTTTAAAGGTAGGCATGTGCTGATTGGTCCAATAGGACATAGAAATGCACACGGCAAAAAAAACATGTTTAATACAAAAAAATATATGTGTGTGTGTGTGTGTGTGTGTGTATATACACACACAAGATTAATGATTGTTTGGTAATGTTATCTGAACATCATTCAGCATGTGCATGACATAGCTACACAATGTTTCACTGTAAACTAAGAAGTGAAACCTCAAAGGTAGTGTAAGGGATTATCCTAATACCCTGCCATAAAACACATGACATGCATAATGCCTGAATGACAACAAGAGTCATTCCCAAAGACAGACTATGATTTTAATCATTTTGTTAATTTCTTCATGGCTTTATGGACACACACTCAGAACCTATTCATGCATATTGATTATTCAGAAATGTCATTATTTATTAGACTTCTAGATATTATAGTAGTTCAACGTTAACGCTACAGAAATTACACAAACACGTTGCAAATACAATAGTAAATCATTCAAAATATGAATTATAAAATTGTATTATAAATACGTTGTTTAACTTTTACTTGAGCTTGTAAGCATTTAAATATTCCTCAAGCAACATTATGCTTTAACAATTGCTAAAATTTGCAATTTAAACTAACTACAGTGAACATTATTTTGGAAAGGACAAAAACAGAAACAGTAAGATAATCATTCTCACCTTTTCTGTTGCATTATTCACTGAACTCTACAAATGGAACAGGTGTAGCAAGGCTTGCCTCACAGATGTTGTAGGATGTAGGCTGTTGGAGAAGTCATTCAGCAACCATGTGATGGCATGTGGTTGTGGCTGGGGGCCTTTCACCCTGCTCACAGTTAAGAGCAGGGGCCTGCATAGTGTACAAGCTGCATGCATACAATGTGTTTGTATTGCCTGTGTAACTATTACAAACATAGATCAAATGAGAAGAGCATATGTTATAGTAGTTTGGCCAGATTTTGCCAGATTTAACAGCTGTACTCAAGAGAAATACAAGCACATGTACACTTTATTTAATTCTTGGTGAGAATTTGCTAAAAACACTGATAATATAAAATATGTGTTTATTGCAAATAAATTATACAAAAATTGACTAAGTGTATTTTTTATGTGAAATTAGAAAGTCACCATGCCACCTTGTGGCCAAATGCCCCCAATGCATCTTGGTGAAAAGGAACCAGATGTATCTTCCCTTTTCAGCGGTAATACATGTAATACAGTAATACATCAAGTATTATTGTGAAGTATTACATTATTGTTCAATGTCAAAATGATCCTGACATTAAAATACCTACATAGTCCAGGCCAAATGCAGCAAATATAAATGTTTGTTCTACTTTGACTGTCATTTCTTATGCCCTTGGATCTTCTGAAGGAGGTACTCCATCTGGAGGTTAAGGTTGGGCTGTCCTTTCTTGGTTTTTTTGCTCAGCATCTGGAACGCCTCCATCTTCCTCTGTTTGTACTTCTGAATGGCTTCCTCTCTCTGCTGCTTGTTTTTCAGATACTCCTGAAAATAATATATTACAACAATGTAAAACTGCTGATATGAAAGGGTTGAAGGGAAATGTGGCCGGATTACACTTAGTAGGCCATGTAAAAAACAGTTTCACCTCTTGCTTTATTCTATGTTTTTCTTGGATCCTCTCAAAGTCATCCTTAGCCCTCTGGTATGAGGTCTTCTTCATCATTTTTTTCTTTGAGCGGTTGCTCATGGAGAGACTAACAGATGCAACAGTAAGTAATCATAGTGCTTGCAGCATATAGTAAAGCAATAACAGCAACCTTTAATTTGACAGGCCTGGACAAAATGGTCCCTGAAACATTAGTGCACAATGGGTCAAGTCAAGTCAAGTCATTTTATTTATAAAGCACATCTAAAAACAGCAATGCAATACAATTAATAAATAAAATAAAACAATACACAACAAACAAGACAGTTTTAGCATTGTGTCCCAGAACTTACTTGAATGCTAAAGAGTACAAGTGTGTCTTTAGAAGAGACTTAAATGTCTCAATGGTGGAAGACGCTCTAATAAAAAAAGGAAGCTGGGTGAGGAGAGGAGTCATACCTTGTCTCTTCATTGGCAGGTGTAGGTTCAGAATTCACCAGGACATCATGTGCCTTCTCGAGAGTTTCACCCCCAGGTATTTCTGCAACCGCGTCTTCTTCAGTTGGACCATCCTCGGGTTCTTCTTCCTTAACGTCCTCTTGTTTTCTAATTCTAGATTTACTTCTTTTTACTCGATTCATTTGTGCCTCGTTTTTCAGTTTCTCAGCTTCGGCCATGTACAGATGCCGAAGGTGTTCTGGGTACTCTTCGTTGTACTTGGTTTCAGACACGATGTTTTTCCTCTGCTGTTTACGCAGGATCTTGTTGTACTCATGTCTGACTTTCTCCTTCTTTTTGAAGGCAAATCCCTGACCTGAGCGAAATGGAACAATTGCAAACAATCAACACATATCAACGATCAACATTACGTACAGTAAAAGGACAGGAGCAAATGCTAAATAACACTTGCCTCCACTAATGCTGCCATCAAACTTTTTGTTTTGCGGGACCCATTTTCGCTTCTTTATTACACCGGCCGTTTTGTTATATTGCTTCCAATTATCGCCTTTCCCGGTAAACGATGGTTTGCTTTTCATTCTCTGGTCTGTCGGTGCCATTTGACTTAAATTTGTCGATGAAATGGTAAATGTTTACAATTCCATGTCATCGCAGGCTCCATGTGATTCGTGCGGCGAATAGTGATGACGTTGCGATTCAAATGTTCAAACGAGGCATTAGTTATCGATTGCAGAACATTACATGTATTGCTAAACTGCTAGCCTAGCGGCGATAACTCGTTGAGATCAATGCATTTGGTACATCACAAATGGATTCCTCAAGTGCGTCCATGTTGACCGATTGCTGTCATCTTTATCTTCTATTCATATCTGAATTCACAGCAGCCCAGAAACTGTTCACTTGCTTTACGTGGTTGCTTTTGTGATCTATTACAATTATAAATGGCTCTTAATTCCCTCGTGGATATTCAGCGACGAATAGAGCAAGTCAGGCGATTCTTGTCCGTATCTCTAAATATCGCCAACGCGCACACTGTTGAGTTTTACACGCACGATGTATGGAACCAGTTCATGGCTGTGGAACCAGAATCTGTTCTCTCTGCGATCACTTCTGAAAATGTCCACAACCACAAGAGGGAGCCAGAGCTCAGCACAAAAGGTAACCTCAAGTATATATATATACAATATCTCACAAAAGTGAGTACACCCCTCACATATTTGAAAATATGTGAGCATATCTTTTCATGTGACAACAATGAAGA
>JAODUK010041643.1:0-20644 GCA_027564635.1 Typhlichthys eigenmanni
TGCCTATAGTATACATATTATCAAAATGTTTTATATTATGTTATAAAATGTATATTACATGTTATGTAATATTAATATTATCATCACTGTAGCAATAGATAAGTGAGTTGAATTGAATGACTTATGTATTCTCCTCCCATGTCTGCATAAGAAACATATTGTGTACATACTGTAAAGTGTAAGAAACGTCAGCTGGAGCGGGGGAGAAATGCAGTGTCTGTCTTTTAGTGGAAATAAAAAATTTACAAACAAGATTGGGAGAAAATAATATAGAACGGGAAGTGTTTGTTTATGGGAGGCAAATCAGGCCATGGTCATGTATTTATAATGGGAGCCATTACCAGTCATCATCCTAGTTTTGAGATTTAGTTTAGTCTCACACAGCACACATTTTGCTACAATGCACCTAAAATAGCTTCATGCTTTAAATTATGAATGCTGATGGAAATAGACAAATTGCAGCAGTATCTCTCACCAGTCTTAAAGACTGACTATTGTCGCTGAATATGCCCAATATACTGTATATTATAGAATGCCTGGAGCACTTTTTAACAGCTTATTCTATATTCACCACAGTAAGCTAAACTTTTGTATTATATTGTGCCTCATGTACATTTTAGTGACTTAATGCATTTTGTTGCATGTTGTTTTTCTGCAGTAATGTGTACATGCTAATTTGCAAAAACTGAATAAAAGGCATAATCAACTATTGCAAGGTACATGTAAGCTAAGACACTTTTTGTCAAATTCAACAAATATCTCCTCACATTTTGCTAGTGTACCGTTCTCTGTGTTGAAAAAATTATCCGATACTTCTATACAGTCCTGGCTCCGTAGGTAGTAGGTTAACATAAACAAAGTGGTGAACACCACTCGTATCAACAAAGCCGTAGCACAACACTTTGCTTCATAAGGAATTTCGGCATGTAAGGCGCCGCCGCGGTGGAGATACTGTTTTGATTTGAGCTCGAAGTTAGCAAGAATGACGGACCTTGCCTTTAACTGTACCCACTGAATAGAAATAAGGTTTAAAATAGTATTTACTGTTTCCTAGCATGTGCTACAGCTGAAGTATCTCTCGCTCTCTTATCTCTCCTTCATTGCAGTATTTCTGGAATGCATTCAGAATGCATATTATAGCTTCCCAGTGGCTAGCCTCACATATACAGTACATATGACTATAGGGAGTAGTAGTCATTCTAGGCTGTCTGGATGGATGTGAACATGACCACTTGAACAAGAATGAAAAAGAACAAGAACAAAACAAGAGAGAGATGATGGGAAAACAGACCTTGACTAACCATTATAATAGATAATTTTCAAACAGAAAGAGGCTCAGTGGTAAAGCATGGATATCATTATGTTTGTAAAAGCTCCATGGCCATTCGTTGAAATGACTCCCAGTTTTTCATTTAAAGCACTGCGTCTTCGCAGGCCTGAAAAGGCAAACATTTCCACAGAATCATTTGAAAACCAAAGTCAACCTGACTTCCCTACTTCCACCTCAAATTGAAGGGACCCCATACAAATGTATCGGGTTTGCAAACACACACAAATATACATACAGTAAATGTTTTGTGCTCCTGCCATTCCTGTCATTATTTTCTAGTCACTTCTTTGACTAGGAACAGCAGTGTCCTTTTACATATCCTTTTACATTGACCGCAGACCGTCAGTATCCTCTTTGTGGCAACTTTAAAGAAGTTGTATGTTGTTAAACGTTGACATTTGTGCCATTCAAATTATTCATTTTGCAATAGCTTCAAAAAAAAAAAAAAAGGTTTTATTAAATCCTTATTTTGTACAGTATAATCTTAGAAAAAACTCAAAGACAACAATATTTTTTTGCTTTTAATAAACAGAGCTGACAAGTAGACATTTTGGCTAATTAAACTTGTGACGCCATAATGTCAACAGAATTGTCTCAACTGTTCTGTCACAAAATGTGTTTCTTGTCTGGGAACGTTATTCAGCAAATCACCTTACCAACCAAACTGCTTGTGGAATTGAACCACTTCACATCAGTAAATATGAGTAGACAGTGTGGGCTGACAGTAAAATGGTGTTCTTTGTATAGAAACAATTAGTGTTCTTGTTTCAAAAGACAAGTGCACTCAGTCATAGAGCAGAATTTGATGCTTCTATTTGCAGATATGATACAAATGTTGATTTACAAAGTACAGTGAAAAGGCTACAGCTATAATTTTTTAGATATGCAGAACTGAGAGTTTACTGCATTTTCTTTGTTTCTATGAAATCAAATCTGAGTCAATGTATTAATAACTATTACATTACATGTTAATCTCCACATTAAGTGTGTCTGTATGTAGTTACTACATACTAACTACATACAGAATGATCAGTATAATTCTGATTCATTGTGTTTATAACTGTGTGCATACTGTATCTGTATACAGTATAGGAAGGCTGAGCCCTTCTCAGTCTGTGCGTTTATTTTATTTTATGCAATATGTGTCTTTATTGTGATTACATTTTGATTTGAGTTGATATTGTACAAGACCAGCGGTGGCTAATTTCCACTAAACATGAAGTCATAAAATTCAAGTATAGGAAGATAATCTCTGAACTAATGGAAAATATAAAAGGCCTCAGTTAAGTAATTACAATAGATTTACTTTAAGGACCTTTGCTAAGTATTACATTGGGAATGCTAGATTGCATGGATGGGCCCATAAACAACAAACCAATGAGCCATGCACACACAGTTGTGTGTGTGTTGCGTGCGCACCGCTGCATTGCTATACAGTGTAAGCGCTATGGCCATTCATCACACAAGACCACAACAGCACCATTATGAAATAGAAGGAACGATATCTTTCCAAGGTCTCAACATGAAAACATCTGCTGGCTGTAATGATATCCATGGTGCAGAAGGACAGCAAGAGGTCCACACACTGTGTGTGTGTGTGCGTGCGTGTGTGATTATATCTGGCTGTGGGTACATGTATTTCACAGTGAATGATATCATACTACTAGGCTTGTAGCCTACTTGCACAAATAGCCTACTAGGCTACATCGTAGTTGTAATAGGCCTATTAGACAAATTGTTATAGCCCACCTAGTTTCATGTACGCCCACCCACACGCACATTTCTGGCTACGCTACTGCTAGGCCTATATATGTATATATACGTAAAAGGAAAAAATTGTTGATTTAGGGGAGGGGCCTCAAGCTCTGACTTTGCGGGGAGGCCTCTGTAAAGTCCCAGCTGCCACTGTGCAGGATTTATAAAATTCACACAAAAGATGGACAGACAGCGATTGTTGTCAGCAGAGAAGAATGTCTTGAGAGGATTTGACGGCAATAAAATTTATATATGTTATTTAGAACCACCAGCAGAGAAACTGGACAGTTTTATCCCTTTCCTTAAAAAAAGTGAATTTTGCATATATACTGTTTAATTTTTACTCAACAGTGATCCTATTAGATTTTATAGAGGGTTTCTTCACATGGGCTAAGCTGTGTGGGAATCTGCGGGAGATTAACCAACCCTGACGCTGTGATTTAGTCACCCCTGAACCATCCACAGCTTCCCGGAGCTCACATCTGGCCTGCTATCCACACAGGGCTAGGCCGCAGTCACAGCCTTCCTTCCGGGTATTCCAACCTCCCTGACCTGCACACACTGCCCCTGGGGGAGCCGTCAGGGGTTACGGTGGAGGATGGCTGTACCATCTCAGCAAACTGCAGCCTTGCCTAGGCGGGTAAATGAGCCGTGCACACCATGTTTCTGTTCCTCACAGCACGAGTTCAACACCACCCATGCACTGTTCCATGTGACACACACCCACACACACACACACACACAATAATACACAGCCATCAAGGACATTCAATAATAATTTGTCAGTGTGTCAGTATATTGCATTGGGCCTCACATTCCTCCCTTATATCTCTAACTTTTACAGTTTGTTTTGATTACTTACACACTGAAATGTTATATAACACACAGTTAGTGAAACCTTCCTCATGGGGAGCAAAACCACAGCCCAGATATACACAACTATAAGCACATTCTCAGCCTCACACCTTGTTCAAAACACTACACACAGTGATTTGCAAATTGCCAAACACACAAGATCTACATTAGACACAGATATCTAACACAATGTCACGTCTTTGCGATTTCAAAGCACTGCCTTTCAGACCATCCTGCGAGACCTGCGAGACCATCCTGATCTCACAAGCTTTCAGTTCACTTTGCCGCGAGAATCAGTCTGGAGAGCTTGGAAATTGAGGTGATTCAGGCCGGTAAACCTCGTGTGTTGCCCATCATAGTTTAGCTATGGGCGTGGTTCAGGTGTGACGTAGGCGATTTGAAACTGGAGTATAAAACGCCTAGAGATAATACAATATAGCAACGGTTTTAGAATATAATAGTTATTAGAATAGAAAAGGCTTTTCTTTGCTTCTGACTTCTCTACTGCCAACACTACTGCAAGAGTGGATACCAACAGACTGCTGGTTCACAGGTTCATCCAATCACATGCAAAGTATCTTTTTAAAAGCGCCTGCCCTCTTGAATCCGTTTCAATAGACGGCTCCCTAGATGGATTTGTCTTACAGTAACAGAAACAGATATCTGGTCTTGTCAGGTAATTATGAAACAATTGATCAAACCGGTCATCAGGTGAACAGACACATATAGGTGCTTACTGTAATGTTCAGCATTGGGGTTGGGGGTGTTCTGTGGAAGGCCCTTGACCTTCTAACTGTAATTTCCTGTTGTCTGAGGAGCCAATTAGTAGAACGAGGCTTTTCAAGCAGCTCAGCTGCCACATCATGACTGCTGTATATCTGCAGCCTACAAATCATTGCTTATCTAATTGGAATGCCGCTCCTTTGTAATTAGCTCAGTGCCTTTTTGTGGGAACAACTGACAGGGGAACTCCACACTCCAAGTTGAAATTCAAATTGAACATTGTCTGTGGTGGTGTGCTCAGTGTGTACACAAATGCTTTCTTTTTTAATGAAGCCATTTGATTGAATAAACAAATGAATGTATATATTTACATGAGCGATTTTACTTGGCCGCCCCCCCTTGGGAAGGTGAACCGGCAGCGTGAGAACCACTGGGCCAAGCATGCAGGCACACCACAGGGTGCCATGGAAACGATGGAAAGCGCTTAGTCATCATCCCCAGGCTGTGAGCGGACACAGCGTGTTGTGCAAGCTAGCTGGCTAGCTAGCGCGAGGCTTCCCCGCTGCCTCTCTGTACATGAAAGCCACCGTTGACTCCTCTGACACGCATTAGCATTCAGACATCCACCTTGCGCCTTATCTGCTGTCAGAGCAGCTGCCATGGCAGGCTATCAATGCCAGAGTCCTGGCCTCCTTATCGACGGTCCAAACAAGCTCCCAGTTACACGGAGCATGTCAGCAACACAGCAGCTGAAGGGAAGCAGTTGAAGACAGCAGGAGGCACACTGTCTATGTGTTTGTTGTATGTTGTCTCTGTGCGTGTGTGTGTGTGTGCGTGTTGGGTCTGTGTGTGTTAGTGTATGTTGTGTGTACTGTATATGTGTTCTATGTGTGTTGTGTGTACTGTATGTGTGTTGTGTGTATGTTATGTGTACTGTATGTGTGTTGCGTGTATGTTGTGTGTGTTGTGTGTATTGTGTCTGTCTGTGAGTGTGGTGTGTATTTGTGTCTGTTTGTGGTGTGTTGTGTTTTGTGTGTGTGTGTGTGTGTGTGTGCATGTGCGTCCCAGAGAGATGGACAAACAACAGTGAGTGTGGCTAATCTTTGTATATTTGTGCCGTACAGCGGGCGTCTGTATGGGGACACTGGAGGAAGCAGTCTTTCTGCTCCTCACTCCTCCCATGACTCTCTCTCTCTGTGCTCAGTGGGGAGAGAGACGGCATCTTTGCGACGACCTGCCTATATCCATAAAGCGAACATGGTGGTGAAGGGTAGTATACACAGTGGAGGTGGGAATCACAAGAGGCTCCACGATACGATATTATCACGATACTTATGCCACAATAAGATATTATTGCGATTTTAAAAATATTGTGATATTCTGCGATATTTAGCAATTTGTTACTTTTTCCAACTTCAAATGATGTCCCCAAAGGAAAACGTGTTTTTTCATCTCACAAAAAAAAATGTTATTGCTGCAAAATGTGATTGTCGAGCTGACTAACTGACATGAGCATGTCATATATAGTATTTATAGTAATAATAAAATTGCAATACTTGGCGTCCATGTATCAATACAGCATTGCCATGGAAAATATCGCGATACTATGCTGTATCGTTTTTTTTCCCCACCTCTATTACACAGGCGTAGAGAGTGCGAGCCAGAGATGAAAAATTTCGGGAAAGTCAGAGAAAACAACACAGATTTGAGTGGCTGTATGTATTTGTGTGTGCACAATTTTGGCAACGCCACACGAGCCGAACTGGCATAAAGACACCATTGACATAAGAATGGATAGAAATTTCCAGAAGCTTTCTTGCCCGCCGCAAATCAAGAAACTCTCAAATAACTGCTTGGGTGTTAAAGGTGCCACGTTTCATTGGAGTATTGGCACAATGTCATTTCAAATTGGTTTAACCATCTGGGAAAATGAACACCTGTGATTCATTAATAACAGAGTAACCACAGGCATATAGAGCATCTGCAACGCTCCAAACAACATTTTCTATGCTCCGGCTTGATGCCTCCCAGGAAAACCTGAAGAGACAGACACAGGTAATTACTTGGCATTTGTGGCATTGAGAAAGTTCCAGAGAGTAAGAAAGCAAATGTCACAGCAGGACAATTGCAAGGGACTGAGGTACAGGTGTGAAACTTTGTGCCATTTCCCAGTTCATTTCGACCTATTCTCCATATGATTTCAACATTTGGCACACCTTACAACCAGAGACAATAAAGGACTGAGCTAATAACTTCTCTATCACATAACTTCTGATTAAAGATTATGCTTGGTTTACATCTTTCATTTTTAAGTTTCATTTTATAGTTCATACTAGTCCAGACCTAAAGGGTGTCCAAATTCTCCTCCTACAACCCCATCCACTCTTGGTTAGACTGTATACTACTATACTACTATACTATTTATACTCTATTTTTTATACCTGTTTGAAAAACCTATTGTCATTTTGATGTTGCCATGTAGGATGTTTTTGTTATATATAGCTATTCTTTTGCAGCATGCTTCATTCTACACAGGGACTACAAGTTAGTTTTTCTAACTAAAACCGTTGCAGTAGGCCTATATTTATTGTCCCTGAATCAAAAATAAATAAGACAAAGGTATCTATATGTCTCTTTATTTTTTTTTAATCTAGCGTTTTACTCTATGGCATCATGTTCTGGTAAGCCAAAAATAATAAAAACAGCTGTGTGTGTTACTAGTTTAACACCCTCCAAATACCACATATGACATATTTGCTAAACATACTAAAGAGCTGAACTACAAATTGAAATAATATTGTGTAGCCTACTCTTTGTATATCTGGGTAAGTGGTTGTCTTGAAATAGTATGCATGTTGCATTCGTGCAGAGGTAAGGTTAGGGTTGCTATATTAACAGCGTTGGCTAGACACATTACGGTAGACAAGAGCAAGACACCATATCATCAGGGGAGATAAGGATGCTAATGTGCTAACCAGATGGCGCGCTGATGGAACAGCAACCATGGTATAACAGAATGTCACCAACATAAACATGGAGGTTATATGTCTTCAAGAGAATGTTCCTGCTTTGTCAGTGTTTTTCACACCATTTCAAACCCTCTCTGTTGCTTCCTTGATGCCTTCTTCTTTTCATTGCAACCAAACCTCATGCTCAAAAGCAACCATAACGTAGTGTTAAAAGAAACGGGTAATTAAAATTGATTGGAATCCTGTCAATCTTCCACTGTATGTAAAAGGAGATTCAGCACTCTATGTTTTAGTACTGAATGCTACTTTTATATATCAAAATATACTGTTAGAAAGTAGATCATTTGAAATGAGGTTTGGCATATGTCAAAATGTTATACACGGAATAAAATAAAAAAGAAACCAGCCATAACCAAATCTCAGTTTAAGGGTCAAAGCGGTTCGGGTGGTCCACTACCAGTGAAAAGGTAATGGGTTTGATTCCCGACATTACCAACATGTCCATGTACATGCCCATGCCCATGAGCAAGTCTAGCTCCTATCTGCTATTTTAAAACTCTATTTTATTTAGAATACTAATTGTACTCACTTTGCTTTGGATATAAAATCATCTTCTGAATGACCTCATTGTGAGTTGCATCAATAAACAATACCCTATTTATTCAACTCATAATTAGATTAACAAATAGAGTTATGTTACATTACATGGACACTTCTTTCTCATTCTGTATGAATATTTCCATGGTTAGGTCCTAATGAATGGTAATTAGCATGCATATGTTTTGCTTAACCACTGTTACGCTTGATGCATATTCGCTTCACTTTGCTTTGACAGCTGGATGTCGGTCTGGGTCTGTCATATGAGCACACTGCAGACAGGGATCAATGTCTAACACTGTCCAGGGTTCATAAACTGTCATATAGGATTCATAGCTTGTCATAAAGGGTTGTAAAACTGTCATAAAGAGTTCAAAAACTGTCAACGGGTTGGGTGGGGGTCAAGTAACGTGAGAGAATGCGTGAGATAGAATGACAGAGGTAAGAGAAGAATATGTCTCCTGGGGTCAGAGGTCACCATCAGTCCTAGTAGCGTAGGTTTCATGAAACCAGGCGTGCGGGGGAGGGAGGGGAGCGGCGGGTCAGGGAGTCAAATGAAAACAAATCCATCACTCCGGTGAGGCCGGCCATTTGGAGGGCCAGGAGGTTACAGGTGGGCTTTAGCTGACGGAGGCGGTGGAAGATAGACAGCTGTAGTAAAAGGAGGGGGGGGGGGGGAGTTAGCCGGCTGGAGAGGCCGGGAGACTAAGGAGGTTTGAGAGGAGGATGAGAAGGGATTGAGAAGCCAGGTTGGCTGCGGTAATACCTAAAGCCCTTCATAATCCACAGTCTGGGATTGACAAAACACCGCCAACAAACTCTCCAAACTAGCATTTGGATATGTTCTGTCCTTACAGTGCCGCAGAGTAAGCTATTGTAAGCATATTTTACATAAAGGAAGTGGTGCTTATACTGTACAAAGCTGACCTTTAACTACTGTACATAGTGACTTTATTCACTCAGTTCATTCAGATGTGTTTAGTCAATATAAGGGTGCATAAACATATTTGGTAGTATATTTAACATCTGGTTATATTTTCTTATTGATTATGTAGCCTACATACAGTAGGAAGGAATGTTTTTTTTTTTAATATATATATAAGCCATTTTGTCCAAAATTTTATCACGGTCCACCAACTGTCCGTTTCGTTTTCTCTAGTCTTGTCATGTGTTTACCTTGTGTTTCAGGCCTGTTTCTCTGTCACTCACTGCCATGTGTTTCCCAGGCTCGTTAGTTCCACGTATGTCTTAGTAATCATGTCTCATGTGTTTCACCTGCCCCTCGTTGTGGTTACCTTATGGTCTGTCTTCTTTTTCTTGTCTCGTGTAGCCATTGTGTTTCCCCAGTCCCTTGTTGGTCATTGTTTGTATACTGTACGGTACACAATCCTGCTTTTTATCCTCCTCCTGTTTTGACTTCCCATGTGCCGATTCCTACCCGAGCATGGCAAATCTAGTCAAGATATGTTGTATTCCTGGTTGCCTGGGTTACAAGGATGGACTGCAAAGAATATGCACATTGGTCCCTTGGCACTGCAAAAAATGGTTCTTCAAAAATAAGTAAAACATTTATGACTACAAGATCATATTTGCTCATAATAAGTAAATAAATCTGCCAATGGAACATGTGAAAATTTGCTTGTAAGATTTCTTAGAAATAAGACATTATATCTGGATAGAAGAGCTCTTGTTAGGTAATTGTGTCTTATATTAAGTGTAGTTAGATATTTTTACTAGCAATTGAACAAATATACTTGATTTTTTGTAGTGTCATAATAATAGGTCACTCTCTTCACAAGTAATGCCTCAAACCATGATGTACAACATGGCTGTGAACCTGTTAACATCCAAGTGGGTGTGGTTTGAAATGTAAATAATTTGTATATATCAGTCAAAGATATTGAGAAATTACACATTAGGCATAATGACTCACCTAAACGAAGCACATTTCAATGTACCACATGATGGCACTATTATGGCCGCACAGGGAAGAATTAGGTGACTGATTTAGAACCAGAAAAAGAATGCAGTCCTGCTGAAACACTTTTTGCTTTATTACCTGCCTGTGAAATTGTTTCAGGGACTCCATCAATACCAAGGCTATCTTGATGTACATTATTAACATAAATGGATCAGGGCCAAATATGAAATTCCACTTGCGAAATAATAGATTGGATTATACTGTCTAAGTGCTGCACACACCAGCATTCATACACTAATATAGAAATTGAAAACAGACTGCATAATCCAATTTCATATTTCAGTCCAAAAGCAAATGCCTAGTCATTCAAAAGTCAACAAACAGCTTCATGCCAATATTATTTAATGAATTTAGGGACATTATTTCATACAGACCTACAGTAATGATCTCAACAAAGACTGTTTAACTGATGCGTTATCAAGCTCAAGACACACCCTGTCTATTGTTTGGTATGTACTGTATAGTACATTGCACCATTTGCTGTGGCTTTCTGGCTGTAATGGAAGTGATAAGACGTCCCATAGGAGCACAGTAATGTACACTTAGCAGCTTCTAATATGATAGTGGTGTTGGGGGTTGGGGATGGGCGGGGAGAACTGCTAGAGTTAGAGAGTTAGAGAGACAAGCAGCCATTCATTGCAATGAAACCTGCTCACACTCTGCACGCTGTAAGAGAACACTTCTCTCGACATCCGGCGGGAGACCCTAGAGACCTGCTCTGACAGTTATAGTTTATCTGTATAGATTCTAAATCTTTGTATCAATCTCCAGCAAGTGTATGTCCTGGACAAAGGTGTACGTACACATTTTGGAGTCAATGGATGTTTTGCATCTCAGTTAAACCTCATATTTGACCACATTCCAAGCCTTTATATAGGTCCGTATCCATTAAAATACCACCTGGTTCCACACTTAATCCAGTAAATCTATTTTTAGCTATTTATCTGCTCCTGCTGAAGTGTGACTGGATAATTCTGCAGAGAATAATCTGCCTGATATTACTCAATTTACTGGACAGAGAGAAAATCTCATTTTCTTGCAGATACAGTATCTGCTATCTGAAACATTTCCAGCATCTATATATCTATCTATAAATAATTCTATAATGCTTAAAATGAATAGTGTATGACCTATAGCTACAGTTTTGACAAATGTACTTTGTAAATTGTGTTTAAGATTAGCCTACCTGTTACTGTAATGTATTAATCATCATATCATGCCACCCACACACACAATACATCTCACACCAAACCGCGTCCATCCACCCACCCACCCACCTTCACGCCACCCACACTCTTGAAAGAGAGAACTTTACAAGTAGATATCTTCAATCATATCATGGTACATTTTCAGGATCTCCGGCCTGTTCAGCTTCATCAGGGGCCCCAGCGTTCCATCCATAATGGAGAAATCTCTGGGAAGAATAATCCACCTTTTAATGCGTTGAGCCCTGGACGAAGCATTCCCATTGACTCGGTCAATCCCATCCTGGATTGCACGAACGACGATGGGATCGCGTTGGCCTCTTATGTCTGCGAGTAGCGTTGCACAACTACCGAACTGCTTGCAGAAATTCACAGCTTCATCTGTTAACACCTTTGAGGAACCTGTATCATCAACCTCACACTTGACTGTTAGCAGAATGGTCAGAAACATCCTATTGTCACCGATCAACATGGCGTTGCTGATAAGGGGTAAGGCTTTTTTCACAGCGTCCTCAATGGGAGCCGGAGCGATGTTCTTCCCAAATGCTGTGATGATCAACTCTTTGATCCGCCCGGTGATATACAGAAAGCCATTCTCGTCTTGCTCACCCAGATCACCAGTCCTCAGCCATCCATTGCTGTCCAGAGTCTCCGCTGTCTTGTCGGGCATGTTTAGGTAGCCCATGAAGACGTTACGGCCCCCACATAAGATCTCCCGATTACCGTCCTTGTCTGGGTCGCCCAGCTTTGTCATGGCGCCAGGAATCTCTTTGCCGCAGCTGTTCAACGCCCACTCACTGGGTATACAAATGGTATGCGGCCCACTTGTTTCGCTCATGCCGTACACCTGATACAGACAGATGTCAATGCTGAGGAAAAACTTGAGCATGTCTTCTGAGATAGACGCGGATCCCGTGAAACAGAATTTGCAGCGGTCAAGGCCCATCTTTTTCCACACCTTATTAAAGGTGTGGAACTTCTTAGCACACCTATAGATCAGCGGCAGCCACGTGTTTTTTTCTCTGTCTTGGTTCATCTTGATTAAATTGGTCCGCAGACAGATAGCCTTTATTCTTTTAACTACCCACAAGCGCAAGCGGGAGTATTTGGCCTCAACGGCTTCCACCGTCTCTTGCATTTTCTTCCAGAGATGCGGCACTCCCACGAACACTGTAGGACGCACCTCTCTCAGTGTGTTTAACAGCGAGCCCTTGAGGGCATCTGGTTGGGCAAAGTGGGTCACGCCGCCGACCGTCATTGGAAGCCAAATATCTGTTATCTGAGCCGAGATGTGGCTCAGACACAGATAGCTCAAAACTGATTCCTGAGGCTCTGGAGGATCAGTTAGTCTCAGGTGGCGGCTGGTGGCAAACGCTGTCCACGTCAGGTTGTCATGGCTGAGCATGACGCCTTTCGGCTGTCCCGTGGTCCCTGAGGTGTAAACGATGGAACAGCACTGATTTGGCTTCTGGCTGAAGATTATGGCATCGACGGGAGCATCTGACTCACACTGTCCGAGCTCCATAAACTCTGTCCATGTGTACAGATGTGGCTGCTTCATTTTGAGCTCACCCTTGTACTGTATAACTGCTTTTAAATCCGGCAGGCTATCACGCACCAGAAGGACTTTCTCCAGCTGCTGGTTGTTCTCCACAACAAGGAAGTTGGCCTTGCAGTCACTTGCGACATGCTGACATGTCGCAGGCGTGCTGTTGCTGTTTGTGCCAACGGCGATTCCCCCGGCAAATATGGCCCCGATGTATGCAACCACCCTCTCCGGAGCGTTGAAGCCAATGATGCAAACGCCATGGTAGGGCTGCAAGCCCAGCTTGAGGAAGCTCCTGGCCGCGCCACGACACAAGCTGTAGTAGTCATAGTAACTCAGGGTCTTCAGCTGACTGCCATCCTTCCAGCTGAGGGCGGTGTAGTCGCTCCACCAGTGCAGCGCTCTGGCGAAACAGTCTCCCACCGTCCACATGGAGCGGGAGGCGACGCCGTAGTCGCCCATTCTCAGCTTCACACAGCCTTCTCTTTCGGACGTCCATAGCAGAAGATCCCTCTGGTCAGCGGCCTGCTGAGCAGATAACTGGGCGGGGTAGCCATGGAAATCGTTTCCATACCATTCTTGACAATCATGATAATGTCTATAGTGGATATTCATTGTTAAATATTATCCCTGCTGCATATGGCAGAAAACTGTGATTCTAGGTTATATTTAAGAATGCACACTGGACTGTGACATCACCACATGGGTGTGGTTGGGTCATAATTGACCGATCCCAAGCCACGCCCCTTTTTCACATTCGCCATGTATCCCTGTACACTCTGTAAAATAGTGTCAGATAATTTGAGGGAATACTTTACAGAATAATCTCTGAATAAATTATATTGGAGAATTATTTACTGTAAGATCAATGAAAACCCATAATGGAATATTTGGAAGAGACAGATTTGGGATTTACTCTACAATAATATATTGTAAAATGTTACAGGGTAGCTCTTTGCGCATTTGCCATCAGCTACAATATACCAGTACTGTATTTACAGAGTCAGGACAGCGGCCCTCTAGGACCAGGGTTGGGGAACACAGTGTCAGGCCAGATCAATGCAGAGTTGCAGTTGAGCACCATGTCTCATAGAAGGGAGGGAAGGGGTTAACGTGAGAGGTCAGAAGAAGAAACACAGAAGAAGAGACAGGCAGACAATAACGGAGATACAGACCCACAGAGGAAGAGACATGTAGAAAAGATAGCAGGTACAGACCCACAGGTGAAGAGACTGGGAGATGGAAAGGGGTGAAATAAGGAGAGCGGATGAGGGAGATGTATATAGTGATGGGGCAGCGGTGAAGAGATGTAGAGATGGATGGAACAAATAATAGACAGTAGTGTAAACAAACCAGAGTGGGGCTTTGCATCTCAAGTTATCCCCTTTCTTGTCTAGAATCTTTAAATTATTTCTCTCTCTCTCTCTCTCTCTCACACACACTCACACTCACACACACACACACACATACACACACACACACACACACACAGTTTAGTGGCTCTGAAGGAACCAGTCTTTCCCCAGCCTTGCTTTTCACACCACTGCTGCTGCGGTGACTCGGTTGTGTGTATTTTGTAACACTCTGCACCATGCCATTCCTCAGCATGTGAGTGCGTTCCCCCTTTTCTCTTTCCCTCGCCCGATCCCCTGTTTTCCATTCATTCCCACAGGCGCACGATTCCAAAGGGAGATTGGCAGGCATCGTCCCAAAAATGTCAAACCGGAGAAGAAGGATTTGAGGAGCAAGGCCAACTGGCTTAATGACATGGAATACAGGATAGACATGATGGCTGGAAAAGGGAAATAATTTCATGATTCAATGTGAAGCAGGTGATATCCATGATCTAATTCTGTTGCTTGCTCATCCTTATTATGCTTCGCAACTCACCCACAGTGCTCGCATGCAAAGGAGCATGTGCTGTAATTTGGTTCAGAAATGGCATGCTGCTGACAGACATTGTCACCATAACACCACACCCCCACCCTGTCAACCAATGAATTCTCCTGTTCAGGTACAGTACTGCAGGCAGCTGTATAGCCTAGCGCTGCATTTTCATCACGACAAACAACAGCTCTAGGCTCAGTCGATTGTTAAATGTTGATGGATACTGCAGTCTAGCATTGTGGGTCTTGAATCCAATAAACCAGTCAACCATTTAGCTCCTTGATCAAGCTGTCATTGTTTTATTGTTTATATCATTAATAGAAATAAAGTCAGGATTAACAGGACTCTCCATCTCGTGTTATAGCCCTGCCCTAAATCCAGAAAAGGTGCCCCAGCTTGTTTGAAAACACGACGTGCGATCAGGAAATACAGCTTTCAGTTATATCTACTAAGCCAGGGGTGGCTAACCCTGGTCCTGGAGGGCCGCTGCCCTGCATGTTTTAGATGTCTCCCTGCTCCAACACACCTGATTCTAATGAATGGCTCGTTAGAAGCCTGATAACGGCTCGTTAGAAGCCTGATAACGAGCCATTCATTAGAATCAGGTGTGTTGGAGCAGGGAGACATCTAAAACATGCAGGGCACCGGCTCTCCAGGACCAGGGTTAGCCACCCCTGCACTAAGCGGTGCAGATTCACATGGACGATAAAGAGCCCTCGTCACTGTGTGTTGCATCCCTATCGCTGATTATATAATTCGTTTAAGCAATGTCTTACGCTGCTTTCACTCCTACTGGTAGTTGCTTTCAGTAGTTGTCGCCGCATCTTAACTATTTGCATAAAACAGACCACTGGTATATTTTCGCTCCCGACTAGTTGGCTTCGCAACGGCTGTCGTCGCTGTAAACAGACAAGTCACTGAAAATGTATGGAAGCCGGTGGCTTTGTCTGCCTCTTTAACATCCGTGTGAACATATAGGGTAAGGGCGTCTATCCTTTGATCAAAAGCACACTCTGCATTCACACAGCGGTAAGATCCGTCTTTGTGTTTTATGATTCTCCAGTCAGCTGAGGTCAACTGTTGGGTGGTTAGCTTTCTGTCTTGTTCCACGACCCCACTGTCATCTTGGACATCAGCTCTGGGGGATCGTGAAGCTAACCAAGGGCATCGAGCCATCACTAAAGAATGTTCGTCATAATCTGCATCCCTGTCCTTCAAAATACGACTCTGGGGCATACACTCACCATAGTAGCCAACTATAAACTGTTGAAAACAAGACACGCTTAAAGACAGAGAAACATATTTCAATGTAATATTATCAAAATATATAGACACATTAGCGATTAATTATGTTTGCTCATGAGCAAGGCATGCAACTACTACTTGGCAGGCATCAGTGGAAGGCTGAGGCTGTTCTGGGGCCGACCACATCTAAGAGTTTGAGTGTAAAGTCAAGTGTTGCTGAGAGCATCAGATATTATAGCAACATTTATATGAATTATCTGCATACATCAAGGTTGGAGATGACACAAGGACAACTTGCTTCACCCTCCAGTCACAAGTACTATTAGTGGCATGTGGGAAAACTATTGAAATTCTCTCTTTCTGCCTGAATCCAACTTCTTAATCTCGGGTTGCCAATTAGTTAATAGGGTGCAACTGGTAAATTGCTTCCACCCAGAGGTCTTCACTGTGAGCCGAGCATAGCT
This sequence comes from Typhlichthys eigenmanni, assembly GCA_027564635.1. Classification (NCBI taxonomy): domain Eukaryota; kingdom Metazoa; phylum Chordata; class Actinopteri; order Percopsiformes; family Amblyopsidae; genus Typhlichthys; species Typhlichthys eigenmanni. The sequence goes on from JAODUK010041643.1 coordinate 16,558, forward strand.
TGCAAAGTTCTGTCACAATCATATTTTCTGTGCTATTGTGAAAGAAACTAAATGTGCATTAACCATATAATTATCTTGTTAGCCATTTTCTTTTATGATGTATAATTCAGTTGCATAATTCATAATCAGAATGTGTGTGTGTGTGTGTGTGTGTGTGTGTGTGTGTGTGTGTGTGTGTGTGTGTGTGTGGATATGTGTGCGCGTTTTAGAGTTGTGCACTATTCAGATCTGAATTGAAAATACCAATTCCAAATTAAATGTAGAATTGAATTTGAAATAAGGTAAACAGGATGCAGAATGGAAATGAGAATGTATATAGGCAGCATAATATAAATTGTATAAAAGCCAAAGAAATTCACTAAACAAAAGCCAGTGCTCCTCCTCGTAGAAAGAGACAGGGCTTAGAGCCAACATGGGTAATTGTTCAATGAATAGACCTGCTAAGCTATTGTATGTTTATTTTATTAGCAAATCATATTTAATGACTGGTAATTGTATGTATGTTTTATTGTAATGTAAGTTACTTTAGCGAGCACTTTCTTATTATATTTTTTGTTATAATGAAATGTAGGCCTACTGTTCTATTGTTAGCATTGCTTATCATATTGTGATATTCTTAATAAATAAATTATGAGGACAAAATTACACTTTTAACAACTAGGTAAATATACACAAATTATGTCATGATGCAAAGAACAGGTACTTTTTAAACAACGTATAATGGAGCCAGGCAGTATTCGGTGAATGGAGGATAAAATAATCATGGTCACATTTTTAGGTGGCCATGATTATTTTATCTTTAGTTTAATTCAGAATTTTGCACAACCCTTATGTATCTGTCTGAGAATATGACACAATTTTGTCACCAAAGCATAGAGCAACTTAAACTAATAAAAACATCCAAGCATCCAACTGTTAAATCTCTGGCACACATAATCCTTACGACAACCCCATAGCGCTCGTATATTCAGCTTTAAAGTGACACATTAACTCTAACACGCCTTAATGTCACTGTCATCACACATATCCACTAAAACGAATAAAATGTAATGCTCTTCAAATAAACTGCTTTCAGTAGATGTATGGTAATTTACTCTCTATATACTGTATATGCTCACTCCTGCTTTATGATTCAAATTCATAATTCTCTATATTACCAGATATTTTTCCCACAATAACAAATCATATTAAAAAAGGGTCAATATAAAGTTCAGTGTGGATATTAGAGGCTCAACACATACAAATGTGCATATCTTTGTAATGGTTTGGTGATGGCAGGCATCACTGTTCCAACACACGTCCCGGTTTTCCGTTTACCCCTGAACACATCCTGGTCTCTTTCCTTGTCTTGTGGTTACCCACACCTGGTTTGAGTTGCCCTGATGCCCCACACTATATGTAGTCCTTTTGTTTCGGTTATTGTTTGCTGTTCCGGTGAGTCTTGTTCAGTTTTCCTTAATTAAAGTATCTTTTTGTATAAAACCCTGCGCCTGGTTCCTGCCCTTCTCCTCACGTTACAATCTGCATAAAGGTTGCACACAACCTGTTCATATGCTCTGTTTCATATAAAACCCATTTATTGTTGCTGATTGTGGATGAAAATGCAACTCGGTCCACATCTCCAAAGATCAGTTATGGCTTTCTTTGAGATTGGAATATTGATGTGAGTGACAGCTGCTGATAAGTAAAAAGATTGAATGTCAGTCATGGTGCTGGACTGGATAACAGAACAGAGACCCCTCCGATGCAGGCGAAAGGGTAGCATTAACCTGCGGGTGATGAAGCAGGAGTATGGCCTTTGGAGCAGTCTGGGTGGGGTTAGTGAAATGCCCTTGAGCAAGGCAGTTATGTTGTAACAGCTTTTGCTGAAACAAACAAGCTAGCTAAAGTAACACAAATGTGGCTAAATACAGTTGAACGCTTGCAATGATGCGTGCACAGCATGGGATAAGCAACTGTCAATCTAAACTTTGCTAAATGTTATGAAGAACTTCTAGCATGGCTTTAGTATAAATTAGCCTTGGAGAATGGTATAGAATGGGTTACAAGTATGTAATAGTATATGGTATAATATTATCATAATTATGTCTATTATTAATAATAATTATTGAACACTATAAAATCTTGTGTTGGATGAATCAACTGTCAACTCCTGCAGTTCATATATTGCCAGCATTCATGTAGATACATATTTTTATATAATTTCAATACCTTGCACTTTGTATTGTATCATATTGTTAATTACATCTTAAGCACTTTATTCTGGTTAAAAGCAATCTGCATTTTGTTGCTTTGTACCTGTGACATGTGCAATGACAATAAAGTGGAATAAGAATGAATAAGAATAAGAATGTATCATTTCTTTTGTTTCAACCAGAATAACTTGTAATGTACAGCCACATGTAACTAGTTAATCTGTGGTTTCTCCTTGTTTGAAAAACACATAACACTGCAGGTACAGGTGATTAATGGGACCAGGAAAATATCATTACATTGTGGCCTCTTTCACTAGCCTGGCTCCACCTGAGTATTGCTCTCAGATAAAAAAAAAATGTCACTGAGAATATAGTGTGGAAACCCTGTTCGCATTAGCGTTTCTACAGCCACCCTGCTGGCAAACCATTCAGGGCGGGTTAGTGTGATGACGCTGAAGTCGAGCGTGTTTCTTAATGGTGGTAGAGCTAGATGAGGTGATCAAAACAGTTGTATCAATGCCGATTTGTTAAACACTGCCCACTGTTTCTAAATAACATTATTTAGCTAATTATAGTTTACCAGACTTCCATAGCTTTAGCCTAGAAAAATGCTATTTAGCCTAGCTTAAACAAATGTGCACAACCAGTCAGGATCTCGACAGAATATAGACTTTTTATTTTAAACAATATTAAATGCAGTTGTCCTGTAAGGTAAAATCGAAAGCATAGAGCTTCGTTTTGTATCTGTTTCGTTTTGGATAATGCATGACGCTGCGCTGCAAATTTAATCCCTACTTTAGTGAGCTTGTAAATCGTGGAGTTTCAGGTCGGTTAACCTAGTGTGTGTCCAATCAGCGTTGTATCTGCAGGGGTTGTTTAGGTGGGATGAAGGCAACTTGAAAACAACTCAATGGCGGGTCCTACAGGGACAACGTATAGGTGATCTAATAAAGCATCAGATTTATTAGAAGAGCAAAGGCTTTTCTCATTGGAAAATATGCTTTCACTCTTCGCAAGAGTGGATTTAACAAGCTTTGCTGGTTCACAGGTTTGTCCAATCACCTGCCAAGTATTTTTTTTAAGCGCCTTTCCATTTAAAACAGTTTCAATAAACAGTTCCCCAGATGGATGTGTCTAACAGACAGATATCTGACGTGTCAGGTTAGCTCACATCTTATTCACAAAGTACATTTTTGATCTGGTTACACCAGGCTACTTTTTCGCTGCTACTCGGCTAAATAAATATGACCTTGTCTTGCCTTGTATAGTCAGGCTCTGCATGTCCACCTCATGCAATAAATACTGTATCATAATGAAGCCTCCATGTATGTCTCATGTGTCCCACCTAAAGTCATCAGCATCTGTAACAGAATGTAAAAAACACAGTGTATTCCTGCTACAGCAATCATGGCTTCAAAGCTTCCCACCCTCAGAGCCGCAGTGGAAAGGTGATTTCTGAAAAACATCAAGGTCACTCTGAAAGTCTCTCATTTAAAGGGGCCATTTGAAAGGTTTTTATCAACAATGACTGAAAACAAGCCACCACGCATGCTATATTTGTATCATGTATGCTATATATGTTACCACAAGCCTTATTAATATAGTAATAGTAATTATTACAAAATAGTAATTACATACGTATACATTACATACCTACAGTACCTATGTTATCTTCCTTACAGTACATTGCAGCCATAGCCGTGTTGCTTGTCACAGGGTCATCATTATGTCTCTAATGAGAGAAAAGTAAAGTACATTTCCTGAGCGCTTTCTCTGAAGGGCCGTGCAGTGACACAGCATTAACAGTTGTGTCTTTGGTGTGGGGGGGGGGGGGGGGGGGGGGGGGGGGGGGGGGGGGGGGGGGGGGGGGGGGGGGGGGGGGGGGGGGGGGG
>JAODUK010041654.1:0-20643 GCA_027564635.1 Typhlichthys eigenmanni
CATTTACACTTGTATGGGATCAGTCCCCCCCCCCCCCCCCCTTCCAAAAGTCAAATGCTAAAGTGGTCGTACGTTCACACATCTCTGTTCCGCTCAATTCGCTCTTTAATTATTGAAACCAGAGCTAATGTTCAAGCCGGCAATACAAACACACCTGCTAAAACATTTTCATAAACTAGAACTGTGTTCAGCATTAACGATCAACATGCACTATTAACCCTTCAACAGACATAAGAGCACACACAGCCAATGAAGAACCGGAGCGCACACTTAAGACTCATCTTTTTAGACAAGCTTTCCATTAGTATTATGTTGTGCTGGTTGTTTATTGTGTTGTATTTTGTACTTTCTAAGTGTGCTGTCTGTTAGTTTATTCATTTTATTTATCTGTGCTATAGAAATGATCTGTTCTTACTTACTCACTCACACACAGAGATCTTCCCCCTCACCTTTGTTGTAGAAGTATTTGCGATAGTACTGAGCCCCCAGATCTGCGTGCTCTATGAAGTAGTTGCTCTTCCCCTGTTGCTGCACGTGGCTCTTCCTGGGTTCCTCCAGCACCGACACGGCATCGTTTGGGCTGAGCAGGCTCAGCCAGAGACCCCTCCATCCCTGGGAGCGCCCCAGGCCCGCCCTCTCCTCCCCTCCCATCTCGTTGCGGAAGTGCGGGCAGCTGAGCAGAAGTTCGTTGTCGTTCCCGTCGCCCTCATCCAGCGCCAGGGCCTGTTCGGGGTCGTCGTTGGCACCCGCCGCGTTGCTCGTCGCTCCGCCCTGCGCGGGTGAGCATGGCGCCGCCTGGCACGGTCGCAGCTGGGATGCGGCCGACGCCCCCGAGGTGATGTTCTTCTTGCGGCCGATGCTGTCCCGGTTGGAGGCCGCCTCCGTCAGGTCGAACAGGATGCTCTGGACGTCGTAGTGGGCGAAGTTCCTCACCCAAGCCCCGCCCCCTAGGCTGTCGTACGCTACTGGCTGGACGAGCTGCGGGGGCGGGGCTTTAGCCTTTTTACCCAAACCCTCGGGTTTGGGGGGCTTGGCGGGCTTGGGGGTCTCCCCAGAGGGAGCGGAGAGGCCCCGGAAGAATCCGTCGGGTTCCGGCGGCGTTCCCTTCAGGCCGAGAAGCAGGAAAGGGTCTTTGAAGCGAAGGGCGCTGGGGCTGAGGATGCCCTGGTCGTCTGTGATTGGCTCTTGGCCTCGACTCTGCCTCTCCAGGGAGGAAAGGCTCCCGTACTCCCTGTGCAGGAGTACGCCCGATTCCCCCGGCGCCCCCGCACCCACCATGTCCCCGGTCGTTCGCATCGCCTTCCCTCCCGACTTCCCGGAGGAGTCCAGGTCACCCAGGGTGACGTCGCTGTTGCTCCTCTGCATGATGTGTCCGCGGCCCGCCGAGCGAAAGCTGAGGCCCGCGCGGCTTGGCGTCAGGCTCTCCGTCGCCGTTGCCGGCCCTGCCCCTGCCCCCAACCCCGCTCCCCCCTCGCCATCCCTCTGGGGGGGCCACTCCACCACGCCCGGGGGGTCAAAGCTGGCGATAGGGGGCCGCGCGCTCTGCCGTCGAAACTTGCGGATGAAGAGGTCGTCGGACTGCATGGTGCCCGCGACGCAGCGAGCCCCTCCCGCCGGAACGTTCTACCCTCGCAAGTCTCTCCCTCGAATGTCTACCCTTGTTGCCGATGACGTGACGTGGGAGGGCCAGTCTTGAAGGACCTAGCGCTCTCCGCAAAGACAAACGATCCGGGTGAGTACAGCAGCTAAGAGCTCACACATACCACCCTTGGGATTACCATAGGTGCTCCTATCTTGAGGTGACACCGTCACAGCAGACAGCACATTGCTTTTGATGCGTATCAAAGCCCCCCCACCACCTTTCCTCCTGCGATAACCGCCCAAGAGGTCCCCGTTTCTCGCCAATGAGGTGGGCTGGTTGTTGGAGGGTGTGTGGCAACACAAGGGCTCCTTCAGGTATGCATATGTGTGTTTGGGTGGAATTCCACTTGTTTGGTGCCCCTTCCTGTTCAGTGAAGGTACGGGGGAGTGTAACCATCACTGAAACCCTGCTTTCTGTCCTCTGTGTAGGAGAGGCTCTTTCTGTATCAGCTTTTCAATCGCCTCATCCATCACTCTGCCCTCCTCAGTGACGACAGCTTCTCCTCAGTCACTCCAACTGGCCCACTGTGCACACAGAGAAAAGCAAATAATATACACCTTTATTTAACCAGGTAGTCAAATAATAGTGAAGTTATTCTTCACGCCTGACTGGACGTGCAGGAGCCTGCCGACCATCCGCTGTATTGTTATGGTTACTGCAGACGTTCATTTCTGCTAGTGATGCGTGATTTGTGAATGGATGCGCACGGAAAGAAGAATGAGGGCTCAGTCGACATGAGACGATGAAGAAGCCATATGCATATTGTTCTGAATGGCTTCATACAGTTCCCTCAGTTTGTCTTTTTCAGTATTATTCTTGCCTTTCCAAAAATAGCTCAGTAGCAGAGCTATGGCTCACCACATCCCTCCTGCGTATGTACAAAACAGAGCATGCTGTACAGATTAAAGACTTTACACTCTTCTACAAAGGTTAAATTAAAAAATAAAACGTCAAGTCGATCCATAATAACGTTTCCGTTTCAAAGGGCTGCACTGACCCACATTACACATGGAAACAGACACACAAACCTTGTCCTCTTACTGGACAAGGGAAAACGTGTCTCCTACTGTAGGATTTCAAAGGGAGTCTTTAAGGAAGTCTAGTGTCGTATGAGCTGTGGCATTAGCAGTACACAATACGTAATTCAGCATCTAGTATCTATATACAGTATCTATATACAGGCCTGACACCAAGACAAGATCTGTGTAATTTCTCTGACATTTGCTCTTCCTCTAACACATTAATGTACAGTACAATACATGTACAATGCATATATATACAGTACATACACTTACCTATACAAATACTAAGATATATAGATAGATAGATATATAATTACTTAAAGGAAATACATTATAGTAATTTATGTAACAAAATGCAACTGTGTTTTTGGAATTTGTGTGTTTTACTGTAGCATTTAGTCTGATATTCATATACTGTAAGTATACACAGCTCTATAATACTTGTTATCCCAATAATAAAACATTACAACATTCTGGAACAATTATAATTTCAAAAAGCAACAGAAATAAATAAAGTAATGTAAAAATGACTGGCAGAAGTAAGAATGAAAGAAATAAAAGGAAACTTACGTAAATATAAAACAAAAGCACTCAACCTTAAACTTCAACTCAACTCTTCATTTTCACATTTGTTTTAACTCCCTACTTCAGCAGGGCACCTCGTCAACATTACGCAGCTGCTGTTTACTGTTGCTTACGGCCAAGAGCTCGGTAGCAGTCATTCAGTCTCGAGCGCTGTTCCTCTGCCTTGGACCACGCTGACGTCAAATTGTTGAAGTCGTCTCTTCGCTATATGTTAATTTTCAGGCTGCTTCCTGTGTTGCTGTTCAGCATGCATCTCTCTCACCCGTGGCCTCGAGCACAGGTGCAGTGGCGTACTGATGCTACTGTACCCAGCCAGCTTGCATGCATGCGCGCACACACACACACACACACACACACACACACAGAATGCTGTAGGTTTGAGATAAGTGAGGAAGTAACATGAAATGCTCCTTCTCACATATACTGGCATGTGAAAACTATGTGAGGCTAAAAGCCTTACACATAGCTGAATATTAATATGAATTGCAATCATGTTTCCATATGAACCACAAATATATGAAAACAGGCTTTAGGTTACATTATAATGAACTACATTGAGATAATCTTTAGTATTTCATAACAATGAAAAGGTATAGGTCTGTCTTTTCTCAATTTCTGATTCCAGTTTAAGAGTACATTCAATATTATATATACCGTACACACTGTACTGTGAAGCATAGAATGTACTCTGCAATATAAAGGTAGCCTTTGTAGGAGCAAAATGAAATAGTTCAGTTATTAATTATAGTCTATAGCCTGTGCTAAAGACCATGTTTGGTCTTGAAGGAAGGACCTTCATCCATGTTACGTTAACCTTTACCATTGTACAAGGTCATTGCTGCAGATGGACCACTTGTAATATCGCTCATGAATTTCAACAGAGATGTACTTCCACTGGACCAATAGTTTAACCAGCCTAGAAAGGCTCTAGTCTGCTGCTTCAACGTTTCTCCGTAGGGGAGCACAGACGTCCAGCAAGCAGGTTTCCTTACTTAAATGGTTGTGTTAGCTGTGCTCCAACAACCACGTCAGCAGTCACAGACAGCAGGACGGACCCCTGGGGGCTCAGCCTGCTCTTCTAAAGGAGGAACATCTGTCTTGGTACAGGCTGCACGATCTGAACTTTGACCTGTGCCACCCACCTCATGACAACGCATCCACAACATCCACACATTACCTATTCCCTAGCTGAGTCCGTTTCTGTTGCTACAGCAACGTATCTACAGCAACCATAGGGCTGAGTGGTATCTGGTAAATGCCTAGTTCTGTACATAACCCTGTTGTCAGACTGAAAATGGTTGAGCAATAGATACCATAGTGATTCACTTATTCCCCAATATAGAAATAAAAACCCTCTCCACGAGAGCCTCTGTTTGTGTTTCTATTAATGACTGCTCACTTTCTGTTCAAAACGACACGGAGGCCTGAGATGAAGCCTGTTCAACTTTCTATATTTGTTTCAGCTTTCATCCCAGGTGACAATTTCAATTATTTTCAAAAATGTAACACGCTAGTGGGGATATAAGCAATATCATTCTGTCCCACAACCCTACGAAATGTCATCAAAGATTTACATAACATGCCAACTACACCATAATTGTAATCATAGCAAACACCATTTTAGACAGTACATACATATATCACACTTGGCATGTAGCGTGCTGTAGAAATTGTATTGAAAAATGATTATTGTAGAATTAGAGGGAAGGCAAGATCAAATCCACATGAAGCCCTATCACCTTACACAACCTTACACCGTCCAATCCTCATCTCAAGTGGGAAGTGTTCTATCTGCACTATTCATCTATATATGGTGTCATGTGGCCAGTTAAAAGTGGAGCCAGTGATTGTAAGCTAATACACTTCGAATATCTGCTTCGAATGGTCCACTAGCTGCCCATTCTGTGTGCGCTTTGAATGTGCACAGCCCTGGCTCTGTATGAGAACACACAGTGAACCGCACCACACAACACTATCTTAGCCATGACAATGCATGTCCAATATGGGGTATACAAGCTGGAGCTGCTGAGGATGCACTGTATGGCATTGAAAGGAGAGATGTTTTTGATTTGATCACAGTCTTTGATCACACCAAGACGCGATGCTAGAAACCTGTCCCTAGCAAAACGCGTCGCTAGCAAAAACATTGTTTCCTATGGTAAAGCGCAACTGGCATGCAATTTTTTTTATGGCGCCGCGCTTCGCATATTTTTTTGTTGCGTTTTTTTAGCCGCGCATAAATATTATCAACTTTTCAGCGCAAGGTGCGTAGTCGCGCTGTTCGTCAATGTGACAGTTGGCCCAAGAAGCCGCTGTCTTTGACGCAGGCAGAGCATCTCTGTGTGGTCGGGGGGTTTTAGAGCGGCCGCGTCTTTAGCGACGCTTCTCGGTGGGATCGGGCCTTTCTCAAACAATGATGAATCACTGATGTGACCACTGATTCCAGAATGTATTTGTTTAAAATCACCTAAATGAAATCTCTTCATAGTGAATGCAAAAGCAAAATAGTCAGTATATACCAGAACGAGAGATCTTTATATTTTGCCTAGCAAGGTTTTTTTAGTGTTTTTTTAGTGTTTTGTTCTGCATTAATCTCAGGGCTATAATTAGTCTGGTTTTGATGAGATGAGATGAGATTATATCTGAGATTAGTCTGTTCGCATTATGTTTTTACAGCCACCCTGCTGGCGGACCAATCAGGGTGGCCAAGTGTCATGACATTGAACTCAAGCATGTGTTCAAAAATGGTGACAGAGCAAGATGAAACAATCAAAACAGTTGAAGCAACACCAGTTGGTTAAACGTTAAATGTCCAATAGTTTCAAAATTGACCAGAGGTCTACGGAGGCAGCGACTGAACACTTCCTATCAGAGTGTGTCCAGATCCTATTCACAAAGTGAATTTTGGGTCTGGTTACACCAGGCTAGGCTGTAATTGTCTGATTAAAACATCTGCATTTGACAAATTCCAACTCTTTGAATATTTCCAAATTTCACATCAGGGAGGGAATTCATATTTGAAAACCATTTGTCATCTACTGAAAGGTGGCAATCAAATAATTAGAAAACAATTTACCTATCATTTTAAATAGACCTATTCTTGCACAAATTGCATATAGAACAAGTTAACCGGCCTGCCTTAAATAAGTGTGAAATTAAATAAATTAAATATAAAAACTGATCCACCTTCAACCACTCAGAGAAAAACACGTGAAGATAATTTTCCAATCGCACTTGCTATATACACAAACCAAACCATCCCCATCTGGATACTGATTGGGCTAGACATTCCTGTGACAAACCAGTTACTGATATTAATGTATCTATCAGAATAGCTTAAGTGTCAAAGATTATGCAATGCAAACAGAAAAGTTGACCATTAAATACAGTATGTTAGCACAGTAAAGCAACATTTATAAAAACAATAATAATACATTTTCATGTAGGCTTTCATAAACATTCATGTAACATTTATGTTTCTTTCCTGTGAATAGAAACGCAATATCATATCATCAAAATAACTGCACTCTGCATCAAATGGCATAGTGAGGTGAGAAAACGCGTCTTTAGTTTCGGTAACATATACATAGTAATTTATAGATTTTGAGACACCGAGATACATGCCCAAATATTAAGGAAGTGCACGCTTTTTGTTGCCCTCAATGGAGGCTGCATCCTGTGTAACAGGAAGTGAGGTCTGACCCTTGAACGCAGAGAGCGGTAGTGTTGTCATCGGCTCTGTACTCAACGCTGCTTTACACACCTATGGCAAACCTCAGTGTGAAATCCCCCCATGAACATTATTTTACAGAATTAAACCGGTGTAACCTTACCGCCTCTATATCAGAACAAAGAAGAAGATTGCTTCCCCCTATCGTTGTATTCCCGTCAGGTGAAGCAGTGTGAAAGTCAGATTAAAGGCTTAACAATGGCAGGTATTAGGACAAGATCAAGCCGTACTGACATATCTTGATCGCTTCTTGCTAGAAAGACAACATTATCATGTACAGTATAATACGATGACTGTACAATGGTTGTGTTGAGGCTTATATGTTGTCTGTGCCTTACTGTTACTAATATATATTATTAAATCAGCACAGCAGATTCCCAAAGCATAATCGGGTGTTGTTGTTTTTTTTGCTTCTTGGCAGTTGGTCCACATGTGAGATTAGGGAAGTCATGCCCCCTCTGAAGGAGAGAGCAGCAAATTATCACAGCAGGAACGCATGCAAGGTACACGCTATTGTGCTGCAGCAGAGAAGCTTGCCAGCCTGGGTAATGATGGCTCTCAGCAGGCTTCCTGTTAGAATGTCTCTTAACGCTTGCCACAGGAAGGCGTCATGCGTGTTACTGTACTGTCATCCTTCCTACTTTGTTAAAAGCTGCACCACTGATTCTTCACATTGAGGTCTAAATCAACTTCTAATGGCCATTGATTTCAGGAAATTCAAAACCAGCCTCTGTATCACTCTCATTATTGATCCAACCAAGCCCTGTTACATATGAGATTAGGTTGCATGACCAACTTGCAGTTGGAGAGGTGACACTTAACTAAATTGGTTGTGATACTTTAAAGAAAGTAATTGTGTGTTATCAGGCTTGGACGTGATTCAGAAAATTAATTTATACCCACCCAACACACACACACACGCGCTCGCACACACACATGCACGCACGCGCGCACACACACACACAGCTACACACACACACACCTCTCCAACTCTATTCCCTCACTGCAGACAGTGAACGGGGCCAAACACACAGACAACTAAGTGGTCAGCACTGCAGTGTTCTTTTTTTGTTATGTGCTTAGCTCCCTTTTTCATTCAAACAGTTTGCAAATGCCAATCTGATTTATTGGTGTCCAGAGACACGGAGGCTTGGCTCTCCTAACTGTACTTAATAGAGTGACTTTGAAAAGAGGATATCTTTCAAGGTGACAGGCAGTAAAAACAGACTCCAGAGAAGCCTAGACATTTGGCTGAAATGTGTGAGTATTATAATGCGGCACTGTTTAGGATTGCACAAAACTATGACAACGATTTTATAGACAAGCGTGCATATTGAGGTTTAAACATAAACCTCCAAAAAGGTATCATTAACGATCATTTTCCTAGATTACAGTATAGCTCCTATCTGGGTTGTTTTGACAGTATTCCTGGTCATTATAAGGAGGATATTTTTCTTAAACAGCCATTACATAGTAATTCTGACAATACCACGTGATTCTGACAGATGGCTGCAAGATTGCAGGCAAGTTGCATAGAGTAACTCTGTTTACCACTTTTGTTTCTGTTGTGGGAAATATACAATATTTTGATTGTATATGGGGACTATTCCATTTCTTCTCCAATTTCTCTCTTTGCAGATAAGGCCTATTGCTATATTAATCACAATATCCACCAAGATAAATTTTATTTATTTTCATTTTCTCTCAAATGACTCAGCTTTCCCACACGTTATCTCCCAGGGGGCTGCTAGCAGCAAACTATCAACGGAAATTGTTCAAGTAGACAGTAACACCTTTAATTCATCTTTCTGCAACGAGCCAAGGCAGATTGTCAACGGCTTCTTTTGTCACGACACCTTCTGTCTCAAGCTAAACGGGGCACTTGTGTAGAGGTCATATCTACTTTTGGTGCTGCAAGCAGGGTGGAGCCATTTCCCTCAAACTGCTAAGTACTGGTCATTCATTTTGAATGGGAGCTAACCCTGGCAAATCTGTCCTTCAAAAAAAAAGCGAAATATGTCCGCATTATACTCATGAAATATTAATGAGGCCACAGGAAGAGGGGACAAGGGTTAGACAGCATTAATAATTAATTGACTAGTTGGTCTCCTGTCCTCTTCTTCACCGTTCGGGGGCCATACAAAACACGTGTCCACGATCATCTATCCATCCCTAAGATATGAAAAATGTAATGTGTTTTATCTGTGTTCATCCAACCCAGTGAGGTCATATGAGGATGTTAAGTTGGTGATATGTTTTGACCGAGCGAGCATGCGTATTTGTGTGACCGCACACATACATCTGAGTGGGAACTAAGCCATTTAGACAGTGAGTCAGTCATGGCCTCATCAGACATAATTATGTGAATACCTTACAGTACTGTTCTTGCATGCAGGCAAACACAACATATGTGGAACTTCCTACTTCAGTAAAATGCGGCTTACTTAAGAGGAAGTGTGCTTAGAAAAGCTTCTTCTAATAATGCGCCTCAGCTGAACTTCCTCTTGTGCCCAACAGAACCCGCTGATAACTGTGCAACCATGCTTTGGTACTGTCACTCATGACATTTTGGGTCAGTACTGGGTTTGTCGAATAGCTACAGGTAAAGGGTTCAAGTGTTTCTCAAAATCATCTTATGTGCCCTTACCGGATACAGTATGCTACATACTGTATCCATGTACTGTAAAGACAACATGAGATGCAATGCTCCTAAATGGAATCGTTACAGTAAAAGTATACGTGTGTGTGTGTGTGTGTGTGTGTGTGTGTGTGTGTGTGTGTGTGTGGCCATTTCATAGGCAGCAGGCCACATTTCATTGTGGACAATAGGGATGTTGAGGAAGTGGAGGAGGTCAGTGGCTCTTCCTCTCTGAGAAAACAAGGCAGCAGGAATCGTTCACGGGGCTGTTAACCAAACCGCCGGGCAAACTGTAAGCCCCTTCAAAGTCAGCGGTGCAGAAGACAGGAATAACAGAGAGCATTTCAGCTCCACATAATAGACACACTGATGGAGTTGAGGGTCAGTTCCTTCCCCTTAACACACGTGCACACGTGCACACACACACACACGCACACACACAGTATATGCACATACATAGAGGGTTGTTGCAGAGAGACAGCAGCTTCCCTTGGGTCTGACACTTGCAAATTGCAAATTGCAAATCCACACTGACACAGTGACACACACACACACACACACACACACACACTCGTACTCACTAACCCTCATCACACAAACTAAATGCTAGAGCGGTTAGTGATGATTATGACCTATTAGGGTACTTAAAGGTAAATAGCCATTACTTAATTTATACACAGTAGGTTTGACTAAAGCAATGATAAATATACCTCTCCTGCATTTGAGTACCGAGTTACTCACACTGAACTCTGCTCCTCCACCATATGTGCCCAGTTTTGTTTCAGATTATATATAAATTATATGTAATATTGAATATCTCTATGATATAAATATTACTTTTGGTTTTCTGGAGGTGATATGGTGCAATCAAGGAGTGTATCTTTAATTCAGTAAAGGACACTTCTAAATCATTGCCATAAAAGTCTCAAACCTCAGTCATCACTCAGGTTTCCATTACGTCAATGTACTTAATGGACACAAGTCACTTACAATTTAGAGGATGAGGGAATTCTGTCTCCTACTGACTTCTACCGTGTTAGATACAGTATGCTACTGTGAACTGCTAAATTCAATGTACAAAGTGAAAAGGTAATTATGTTTAGTGAGCAACACACTTGGCTCTAAATTACACTTGTATAATATGGATCCTGGCCTATATATCTACTTGAAGTCCCAGGAAACATAACCCAACTACCACATGCTATATGTGTGTCACTTTGTGCCAAGGACAAGTATTGGAAATCGGCTAATTCGAGATAGTACAATACACAGGCAGCTTGTGCATCTGAAGAGAGACTCGCTGCAAACAGTGATGGGTGAGGGGCATACCTATCACAAGAACACCCACCAGAACGTCACCTATGGTGATGACAGCTATTGATATTCACATGACCTTCTGTAGTCGCAATGAGATAACTTGTGTTAAATCATGCAGCTTCAAAAAAAAAACCAACAACAATATGTTTTACATAAATATGTTACACAAGCCCTATGAACTACACCTTATCTTTGTCTATTCAAAACATTGACATTAATGTGATTGTATGCTTTCTATGTCATGTTTTATAGCACTGAAAGCCTATTATTTCAATAAGGACCAAGAGTTCACATTGCCTTTACCTTACAGTTGCAAAGAATCAGACCTTCAATAAAACACAAATGAGAAATGCAGTCGTGTGTCTTCTCCCTTCAGGACACTCCATGGCTGTTCCCTGCCGTGTGTGGCGGCTGTCTGGCCTGGTAAGTACACAGGCACGCCAGCTCAGAGGAGATCTGCCAGATACAGTCAGACCCTGGCAACATTTTCTTTTTTTTCCTAGTGACACTTCTAACATGCAAATGGCACTGTGTGGAAGTCCCAACTTCCTCCTTCTTAAAGGGACAGTTCCCACCATTTCTACCATCAGGCCACAAATAAAGTTTGGCTTGTGAGGATATTTGTATCCTCTGCAGAGTGTGGGATGTCTTCTGGCTTTTTTTTGTGCGATCCAGCCAGTGACGCGCATATTGTTAGCTTTGCTATTAGCTCTTATGAATACCCAGAGTGCTCTTATAGTCCTATAATAGCAAAGAGGAATGGAAAAGGACGGGCCACCTGCTGTGCACCGCTTAGTTATTTAATGTATGTCAAACATAATCGAGGCGAGGACTGAGAATATAGTCAGCAAGCAAACTGTACGAACGACTGTCATCATGCTAAGTGCCACAACAGTTTCATTGTATGTGGGAAATCCAGACATTACTCATTTTAATAATGCTTTTATTAGTTTTTTTTATCTTATTTAAGATACTGGGATACAAATCGTTCTTTAATCAGAAATTCACACATGCGTCTTTTTGGAAAATGTCATTACTGGGACTGAATCGCTGAAAATGACGTTTCCTTATGTTATCTTCTTCTTCATCTGTGGAGTTGTTATGCTATGCGCTAAGGCTTAACACGACATGTCCGTGTAACACACATCCGTAACACAACATTAACCAACCAAAAGCCTTGGCTAAATACCTATCGTACCGTCAACCATTTCCACTATTGCTTTCTTGAACGATTCATCTGAATCCTAACTGCGGAGCTCAGCAAAAAATACCTACGGAGAAGTTGTGGCTGTGTGATCTAAAGTTACAGCGCCCTGCACCAGTCCAGGACTTATGTGTGGAAAAGCCTGTCTCCCAGGTGACAACAGCAGCACGAGCATGAGCTAAGAGGATTCACACGGCATCCTGCAAGGCAAAAGGCTCTGCCTGGCAAACTGCCCTCCGTGCTGAGCCCGCCACAGGGGAGCGTGCCAGGGTGTAGCCATGCAAAATGGCTCCAGAGGAGAGCAATGATATGATGCTGACTCAGACCTCAAGAGAGTCTGCCTGGTAACTTCAGAACACATTTAGCAAGGTTCATTAAGTCCTGTTGACAACAATAAACCTGTATTTTGGATCACGGCATACAAAACCACTATATTATTACCCTGGCATGAAAGCATAAGTGTAATAACCGTTCTTATCATATAGTTCTATGGTAATAAATAGATAACCTAAATAAAATTATTAGATGCTTTATATACACCATGCTCAGCCAATGTTATGGCTTATCTACCTGCCTGCCTACATTGGGCAAACTGGTTTAATGTATTTCACTG
This sequence comes from Typhlichthys eigenmanni, assembly GCA_027564635.1. Taxonomy (NCBI): domain Eukaryota; kingdom Metazoa; phylum Chordata; class Actinopteri; order Percopsiformes; family Amblyopsidae; genus Typhlichthys; species Typhlichthys eigenmanni. Next base: position 12,752 of record JAODUK010041654.1, read on the forward strand.
TATATAACATGTACCCACAGGATTATTTATTATCTTGGTCAGTGTAATTATTAATAATGTCTACCATAGTTTAGTCATGTATAGCAGTAGGCTACTGGTAGTAGTTCAAATATTTGCTGTTCATGTTTTGTTGTTTCTGATTGATATAGTATTATTATAGCCTGTAACAAGACCATATTCACTTTGTAAATTGTCTTGGCACGCTCCATTGGGAATTGTTTGCAGCTGTTGCATCCTACCTCTGGTTAATTTTGAAACTATTGGACAGCCTTTAACCAATCAGTGTTGCTCCAACTGTTTTGATTGCATCATCTAGCTCTACCACCCTCTAGAAACATGCTTGACTTCATGCTAATGCGAACAGAGATTCCAGACTATATGCTCAGATAAATGTTTTTAGATAAGGGCAATAGTCAGGCAGAGCCAGGCTAGGTTTATTAATTATTATTATTATTATTATTATATATATTAATTATAATATTCTATACATTTTTGGCACTATATTGTGTTGCTTTTTCATCAACCGATCAATTGGATTTGATATCTCTTACACTTTCTTGGTTTACACTGTGCATGTTCTGTTAATAATCTATAACATTTTGACACTTCTTTTGTTTAAATTTCAATTTCTTTTTTACAATATGCAAACATGGCAGACTGTGAGCTTATGTTTGAATCCTGGCCGACACACAGAGATCTATGTGTGACGCTGTCAATCTTTCACACTCAATCACTTGTAAGACAAAGCTTATCATTGATAGTACGGTGATAGAGCAACTACTACATCTACACTGATTTACATAAAGGTCTGGTTTATTTCTCACATGGGTGGGGGAACCTAATAAAAGTGTGTATGTGTGTGTTTGGTGGGAGAGAGAGAGAGACTTGCTAGGAAGCAAATAGTTTGCCTGATTGATGCTAAGCACCAACTGAATTGCGCATGCCATGCTCCACAAAGACTTCATTAAGATGATTAAAGAAGTCTCACTCACTATCCAGAAACACAAAAGAAGACACTACTAACTACACAATAACTAACTCTGTTTCAAAGAGAAAGACAGCAGTAAAACAAATGCGGCTATGCTTTAATTTTGAATTCATATTTGTGTACATTAACAATTCCATCACAATACTCAACTTCACTAGCTAATGCCATATACTCCAAATTCTCTTTTGCTACTGTGTGCCTTTTTGACAATGACCTTGCTACAAAGCTCTAATATCAGCTGTTTCTCCAGATTTCTTCAAGAGCAGGCCTGTCAAAATCAGGTTGAAAAGGCGATATTCAGTAAAACTCAAGACCAAACAGGTATAAACATCTTTAAATGTGTTGCTATTTCAACTGTTTCGAGCAGCAGCTGACAATGATGACACTTTTTTTTTTTGCCACAAACAAATTACTATTATCTTAACACTTATTTTGGTCTTGCAGAGACTGAGTATGAAGGCCTTAGTGTTTTAAGAATTGGTTATGTGCACAAAAGATCATCGTAAATGAGTCTAAAACATTACAAGAAAGAATACATTTCTTCCATGTATTGCTATGACCTCATCCCTAATCCAACAGCCTGAGATTCTTATTACAGCAGTCTTACTGTTTTACAAATAAGAAAAATCTTATCGTGGTGCTAAATGCTGAGTAACGGCTCTTACGGAATACAATACATTTTCTCTAGGCTTGAATAACAACCCCCGCCCCCCGTTATCGAGTGGGGAACATTATTGATTTATCTTTACAGTTGTTCTGTAACAATTGCATTAATGTGTATATATATATATATATATATATATATATATATATATATATATATATATATAGAGAGAGAGAGAGAGAGATAATAGAATACCATGATGGCTGCAATGTTTCATTTACTGTCAAATACTACATGAGTCTGAAAATGATAATCCACTGTTTGTTTGAAGGTTCTACTACTGTTGGACCGTAACCTCGCAATATATTATTGATCCAACTTTATTGTTTGATTCGCTATGATAGATAAAGCATTATCCTGCTTTGTCCGTCCTGCAATGCAATGCCGTTAACAACAGCAGTAGGACAGGTGTGTGTCATCTAAACACACTGCATTGTAGGATATCATGTCCCATAGCCGTACCGCTGAGACATCTAGAAGATGGATTATTGCATCGCACAGAAACACCCGCTCTAATATTAATGCCACGGTAAAGTGCCACGGTAAAGACCACATAGCACGAGACGCATAGCTCCTCGTGTGTAAATGAAATAGGCCCTTCCTTTGAATTAATTGATTTATGTCTTCCAGCAGCCCGGTGCGTTCCTAAGAACTGTAGTGTGTCCTGAACACATAGCTACTGAAGACAGAGGGAAAACCATGGTCCCAGGCATCCCTCCTATCCCCGCCGCCACCTTGGGAAAAACAACACCCTGACTCCGAGACGGTCCTCTCCTTCATTGTGTGTGTGTGCACATTAACTGCAGCAGAATGTACAATCCTCTCTAGCCATAGAAATCCCCTGTGAGCCACAGTGGCCCGACATCTATGGCTCCTCCGATGGTGGAAATATGGATTTGGTTTCATCCCCGTGTTTTTCCTTTTTTCATTTCTGCATCTTCTGCATCTTCGGCTCATCCATCCATCTCTCTCTCTCTCTCTCTCTCGTTCTCCCTCCATTACCATCCTCTCCCCATACCTCCACCTTGCCCTCAACTAAGTCCTGCTACCGCAGCGGCTCACAACAATATATATTATATATAGATATAAATAGAAATATATATATATAAAAGAAAAGAAGCATTTCATCATTGTTACGGCCATGTGTAACGAAGGGAGATGGGGGAGATTCTGTTTTGGAGCAGTGGGGGTGTTGTGGTGGGGGGGTCGAAACACAAAGGTTTGCGTGCTGGATGCCGACCCACAATGTCGCGGGTGCATAGCATGTGCAGAACACCTTCGCTCACTAACCCCCTCCTTCCCCTCCCGTAACACCGTTCAGATTAATCTATTTTTCCAAAGCCCACAATAACAGCAGCCGAGACAACAGAGGGTAGAGGAAGGGTCTCGGAGACAGCTCGATAGCGCCGAGACGTTATTTGACATCCTGTACGATTGTTCTTTCTATCCATAAATGATAAGGGGCTGCACAAGCGCATGCATGCCTACACAGATGTCTCTGGCCATATAGGGTGTGCTTCATCCGCAACGCTGTTTAACATCATCACACAGAGAAGCCCAGAGCAGCCCGGAATACGCCTCCTCCACAACACACGATGCATCGAGAGAAAAGGGCTTACCTCTGCGTTTCAGCTGTGCTCGACCATGCTCTCTCGTCTCATGCTGTTCACCTCCGCTAGCTCGCACCGCTCCTCTCCCCATAGCGGCATTTCTCTGCTATGTGTTTCCACGGTGAGCCTTTTTGTCCTCCTGCAGTTCCCTTTGCCTGCTGCACTCTTCCTCTCTCTGGCTGAATACACACACACGCACACGCACAAAAGAAAGAGAAAAAAAAGAACACTTCCTGATCTCCGGGTCTAATAGGCCGGCTCCTTCTGCGCTGTTGTTTAGTCAAAGCAGGCAGGTTGATCTGCACTGTCCTCTCTCTCTCTCTCTCTCTCTCTCTCTCTCTCTCTCTCTCTCTCTCTCTCTCTCTCTCTCTCTCTCTCTCTCTCGCTGATTCTATTCCATTCACATCAGACTGAAGCCAACCCCCCTCGATCTCCTCCCTCACAGAGCCAGTGTCTCCTCCTCCCCCTCCCTTCTGCTTGTCAGAAGGAGGTTGATTCACCAACGGACAGCAGCAGGCAGGACGAGAGCCCTCTGTGCCTTACACTGACATTTAAAATAAATACATTGGCAGGACTGTAAATGACAGTGCTGCTGGCAGGACCAGAAGAGGACCGTACTAAATAATAGAATAAAAACAGAACCAGGCATACGCACGTGTTACATAATTTATGTACTGTAGCATTCGGAATAAAGATAAGCATTTTGTCATTTGAAATAATCAATCTTCACCATGGTGTTATCTTGCGTTCTCTCTCTCTCTCCTACTTAACACGAATCCTTATTCTAGACTAATGGCTGGATGGTTAGAGGCACTAGCAATGACAAACAAGTGTTTCTAGTATCATACTGGCTTTATGCCAAAAGTGACATTGCGGTACAAGCAAGTATTAGCGTGGAATTGGCTGATTGGGAGCAAGGGTGAACATGTTTGTGGGCTCACAAATGGACACGACACATAACTGACCTGTTCAAAAACAATGACTTGACAATGACTGCACCGCTTACAGTCCAGCAGGCATTCAAAACACAACTTTTCCTGTATACCTTTTAGCTATACCTGTACATTTCTTATCTGAAAGCGGAGAGGTGTATGAATCATGTTGTTTTAGAACTAAAGTGCTGAAACCACCACACTAATTAAAGTATGAAGCCCTAGACTTACCATATGGCCATCGTGTTACCAGGTCAGCAACTCTGGTCAGAGGATAGGAGCATTGTGTGTTGGTGGTGGTGCGGGGGTTGGTCATAAGAAAGCTGTCCAGTTGGGGACAAATGACAATTAAACCAGAGATACAGTATGATATTAGTCCAATATTCAAGTAAAATATTTCTCATGTCAGGTTTGCCTGATCACTACTATTTCATTCACAAAAACACAATATTACAGGTAGTAACAAACACTCTGTCAAGGAAATTAACATATTGTTTCTTTTACTCAGACTCAGTGTGTTATATTCTGCATAAAATAATGTTATTTTACGCAAGGTTTTCAACTTAGCCTGCTATTTTTTCATGTATGACTACACTTAGTTAAAAAGAAATGTGTCCATCCTGAGCCCAATGGAATATGCCTATGTACAGTACTTGGTACGGTATGCAGCCATAAACTAGACATAACTGTTATTTTATTTTCTATAGCCACTGGTACATGCTCGAGGCGTGGCGATGATGATCATGGGCCCTTCCGTGCCTCTTGTAATGTGACAGGCTGACAGCTGCGTACGGTAGGCCTTTGTGTCCAGGTAGCCTATATTGGAATGGTCACCCCGCCTACCGCCACATTTCCAACTGACAATGTTAGCTTCTAGGAGCAGAATTTACCTGTGCACTGCTCTTGAGATTACTAACTTGTCTACTTGTAGCTTTGGATAAAAGTGTCTGTTAAATTACATCATCGCAATGGAGTAAACAATTACAGTACATTACAATAAGTTACAGTAATTAACGTTCAAGGCTGTAAAGTTTATACAAACCTGACTCTTAAGTGAAGCGATGCATGACAATATGGGGGACTATTTGTAGGATGTATGATTTTATAGCACATTACGACTGACATTTTGAGCAAAAAGAAAACGTTGTGAACAACAAAACACAGGGTTAAAAAAACTCGTTTGACTTTACCCCTGATCAGTCTGGCGTGGAGGAATATGACACTGTCCCCACGTGGTTAAAATTGTATTGTATGTACAGTTGTACGGCAGAGGTATTCAACAGGTGGTCCTCCAAATAATTTTCGTCCACAAATGTAAATGTCAGAAAATATACATGCACATATTGAACCTGTGCTATAAATTTGAAAATCTTTCAATTATTTTATGTATTAGTTAATGCCATACTTTTATAAATGGCACTCTAGGCTGCCCTACATATTTTTGTTGGTCCAGAGACTAAATATTTCATACTATGTGATAGAAACACAGCACGGGAACCTCCTATCGGCCAAGGGGTCCTTGGGCTGAAAAACATTGAAGACCTCTGTCCTATTGTACATTGTTGTCAAGCAAAATCTCACCCTTGCACACTGCTGTATAGTTAAGTAATGAAATAGTTAAGAGGTTTTAATAAAATAACAATGGTGTGCATATCATTTTACTACCATCTGGTCCATAATGAAGGAAGAGACAGGTGCATCTGTTCTGTTCAAGACCTTTATATTAAACTTCCAGACAATATTGGAGTTTCATTATTTTTTGACTTGACATATCAAAATGAAAATTTAAAACCGGTAAATGTACAATTTAACATACTATGCGATATGTAAACAAAGAACACAATTTTAACACAAAATATCACTCTGACATTCTCATCATGAAACTCGTTTGTCATTTTAAATCACCATTATTTGACATTAGTGTACATTTAAGTGTAAAAAAAAAAAAAAAGGTTCGGACAACTGTACATGTAATTTACATTCTAACAGTTCAACATGGCTTCTTTACAAAAAGTTCTAGTATGTACAATTATTACACAGGAAACATAGTCAGGTGGGGTTTGATTGGTCTCATTGTGCAGTGGACAGACCTTTTTGAGTGAGGGGAATTACCCAAAGGAAGTATTATTTGCTGGTAAAGCACATACTGAGAAGCAACTTTTGTCCACTTGCTTCACTCCAAAACGTGACTATTTCTGGGATGATGTGCTGGTGAAAATAGCAAGGAAAATTTGATTATTCAAAGCCTCAAACATTCATATTGATTTGATTCTTTGCTGAATTTATGTATGTGTGCACTCAAATATTTTTACTAAAAAAACTAATTAAAACAAATTTAAATTACAAAATATATATATTGTTGCAGTAGGTGAATCAGTTTAAATGTACACCATATTCAATCATAAAATAACCAGAATATTGTTTACATATAAACAAACGCAAATGAGAAATAAATTAAAGTATTAACCCACACAACCTTAACTTGCTAAAATTGAATTTAGGTAGTTTTAACATATTTCTATGGTATAATTGTTTATGCTGTACCCAGTTTGTTAGCCGTGGACTCAAATTCATAAATAAATAAACTGTTAGGTTTATGTTTCATTTTCTGATAAAAATGCGAGTCTCTAGAGTGAGGCACATTTCCATGTGTTTCTCTCCTACTATCTCCTCCCCCCTCACTGCCCCTCCTCCATCAATGATATGAAGACCTCCCTCCCCCCAGTCACCCAATAAAAACGTTAATATATTGAATGACAACTATCAGTCATTCATAACGGCTTGTGCAGGAAAAGTCTTAGACTGAAAAGCAAGTTTTGCTCATCAGATGCAGATTGTAGTTGTGGAAAGGGTTCAGGAGACAAGATGTTGAATTTACTACCACTTTCCCCTCTTGCTCCAGTCCTTTGGAGTGAAGTGGAGACATTTAGGGTCAATGCGCAGGTGTCTCTTCTGCATTGCTCTTTCATGTCCCTCCACAATGTCCTCTGAGAGAGTCAGAATATATTGACCCTAGATGAAAGTTAAGAGGAACGTTACAATGTTTATTAAGATGACGATTTGTGAAAGGTGTAACAATTAGCTATTTCAAAACTAAATGTTATAAAATTAACTTATCACACGCATGCAGATAAATATGTATGTCTATGTACTTCCAGAGGCCCTCAATGATGTACAACATGACAAGTTAACACCACAACCTGAGTCGCATACATCAGAACATATGAGTTCATTCATTATTTGCATAATTTAACTCCGACCCTTAGTAGCTTATCATTTGAACCTTCTCTGTTTGAAGGGTTTGTAGGGTGGAGTGTTGCTCATTGAGCTCATTGCTCCTGTCCTGGAACAGTCTGCAATTCCACTGACAAAGCAAACACTCCTAGGGTTCCGAAAACCAAGCTTACGTTCCAGTTTTTTTCCCCCCCCCACACGAAAGCACAAAAGGTACAGCAAATAGGAGCTCGAGGGTTGAAGAGACCATGTGCTCAACATGTCTCCGAGTTTCAAATAAAAACCAGAATTTAACAACACTGCTTCCCACAAGTGTAACTCCAGACACAAACTGAGCAGTGCACCTTTAACTAGCCATGTATTATTTATATGACCTCAGGGTTTGCAGCAGTTAAACACCCCCCCCCCCCCCCCCCCCCCCTCAAATGTGTAATAAGAGGCAGCCGTTTTCTGTTACTTGCATC